>JAFVLL020042344.1:0-69332 GCA_021397915.2 Tor tambroides | reverse complement strand
CCAATAAAAGGCTTGAACTACTTCAGTTGTGTGTAATGAATCTAAAATATATGAAAGTCTAATGTTTATCAGTACATTACAGAAAATAATGAACTCTATCACAATATGCTAATTTTTTGAAAAGGACCTGTATGTGCTGCACAATCTTTTCTAAACATAGAACAAAAATGAAGTTCACCCAAAAGTGAAATTTTGTTTAAGATTGACTCTTTTAGCCTTCGATTTACCCTTTAGATTTACCCTCAAGCCATCCAAGATGTAGATGAGTTTGTTTCTTCACTGGAACAGATTTGGAGAAATTTAGCAACAAAATTATATCACTTGCTCACCAATGGATCCTCTGCAGTGAATGGGTGCCATCAGAATGAGAGTCCAAACAACTGAAAAACAGCACAGTAATCCACAAATAATCCAAACAACTTCAGTCTGGATAGCCTGAGGGTTAGTAAATTGTCAGCAAATTTTCATCATTTTTGGGTGAACTATTCCTTTAAGAAAGCATCTGATCATAGCAAAGTGGATATGTTTGTACAAAGCTCTGCAATTCAGCACTCCAGTCAAGTCATGTCATATTTATATAGCACTTTATACAACAGATAAAGTACACAGATTTACAGTATTAAGCATTAAATAAACAGTGTCAGTGTCACTTTCAATTAGAATTGCAACTTCAGTCTCTATAAGGCAGCTCTCCAGTGTATTCGTGTTTTTACTCATGTCTGATCTCAACAGATTAAACAGAAGAAATTAACAGGAGAAGATTTCACCATCAAAGAAGACAGAGCCCCAGAGCACACTTACCTACTGTATTACATACTCATCACAGACCAATGAATGATAGTTTGAATGTGTTTACATTCAAAGCAAACTTTTCTGGCAAGCTGCTTTGAATTCCTGAAATGAACTCTTAACTTTTGGCCTGATTTTGGTCAAAATGACTTCACACCAGTTCGTTCTTGAATTTTACTTCAAGTATTTCGGGGCCTTAGTGCTGCAGGGTATAAACGGAGACATGCTTGGTTTGAAAGAGAAATCATGCCATCATGTCTGGTGGGGATCGAAGCAAACCCCTGAGCAAGAATTCAAAAATGGGCTTCCAGAGAGTGCTATTGACCATTCACAGATGCTGACCTTTTCCCTTCCTGTTGAAAGTTATTTGCTTTTGAATCTGTTTCTATTTTCAATCTATTCTATGAAATCTAATAAAACAGTCATAACTCATCATTTTCACCACTGAAAGATCTGAAACCCTGTATAAACAAGAGATATTGTGGGTTTCTATTTTTGGTTGCGGTTTAAGCCTGGAGCTAAATGAGCTCACTGGCATGACATGCTGATAATCATAAGTCATAACACTACCCATCCATCCAGGTTAAACTCTCCACAGTCATGCCTGAGAGAGATTACACATGGCCACAGTATGAATTGAGACTGAGATTAGGTCTTTTTTTCTTTTAAATTGCTGGTTTGGTTTAGTGAATGTCTGGGGGATTATTACAAATGAGGATCCCTGTCTCACTTCACATCCTGTGCTCCAAGTGAATTTCTATTTTTGGCAACTTATGCTCATACTTAACATTTTTTATATTTGTGCCTTAAAGCTGCATGCATGGACTGTGCAATTAAGATCTAAAAGTTGTGATGATTGTAGGATCAGTGTTATATACTGAACATTTTTCTCTGTACGCATATAAAGAAAGCCTGTGAAAAGCATCTGGCCTGCATTTTTGGAATTTGTTTTATTACAAAAGTCATTGTGTGATTTAAATAAAAAAAGTTAAATATTGCCGGGCTCCTTTGTGTAAGCTCTTTCGACTCCAATTCTGATAAAAGTCCAAATTCTTAAAAATACACTATATGTAACTTTTGGCCCTCTAGTGGATGAAGCATAATGCTGTAAGTTATTGCGGAGGAACATTGTTTTGATTACGTGAGTTGTGCTTTGCGCTATTCTGCGCGGAAGAATCTGCCTGTGTTTGATCGAATCAATAAATATTGAAATGAAGACGGATATACAACAAATATGTCTTAGAAGCAGGTAAGTAACTTATATGTCAGGTTATTTGACTTGTTGAAAGCAATTGTTTTAAAATAACATTACACAATGCTTGCCAGTGTGCTGACGTTAGAATTAACCATTGAGATTTGTATCAGTTCAGGAAAAAGGGTGTAAACCATTTTGCCTTGGCTAGTAGGCTATTTATAGACAAACGGGCCAAAGTACTAGTAACTGGTCTGGAGTTTGGAATTGTTACCAGCATTTATCAACATTGTTTTGTGAACCCAGTCAATGTTCAGCAAATGTGAAGCTTTGCAAACTAAAGCCAAGCTGGTGTTGATTCATGTTTTATTACTACCGCTTTTCTTTTTTGTTTGCAAACTCTTTTCAGTTAAAGGTTCATTTGTTGTAGTTTCAAGCATCTAGCACTTTCCACCAATTGTAGCCATGACATGTTTACCTGATGTAAACATGTATGGAGGAATGACAGAAACATACATTTCCTGCAAATTCCGTTTTGACAGTTCTAAAATATAAATTATTATAGGCTTACTGTAGTGATTAAGGGTAAGGCGCAAAAAGTTTGAAACGTATTTATGATGTACTTGCTCAAAAATACATTTTTGATAATTTCGAACAAAACAAGTTACCTGCGTTCTAGTATCTTGCATTATTTTATTATTACTTGCAGTATAATTAGGATATGAATATAATAGGGGTTATTTATTAAATTTCTTGGGAAGTTAAATTGTTAACTCGATAGTTAAACTGCAGGTAAAATTTCAAAAACACTAGACTCAGAATGAGGCAACTTTAATTAAAAACACATTTTTACAAGAAATATACAACAGGAAAATATACATACATGACTACAAAGACTACAGATTGACAAAGGAAACATACACAAGCACATACTTGAGGGCAAAAAGATTAAACGTTAATTTGCTTTGGTCTATTCACAGTGGTTACATCTTACAGATATTTTGTGTGTGTAAAAACAAATATATTGAATATGTCAATAATATTACAATATGAGGAATATTTACACATGTATTTTTTAGGGGAGTGATTGACATGTCAGGAAGAAATGCACAGGACATTGTCCAGGGGTATGAGAGCTCTTTTCGTACACTCATAACATATCTGTGCTACAGAGATGATCCTTACAGCATAAGGGATGATAATCTGAGCTGGCTGAGAAAAATATGGCATCATATCTTCTGATTCTCAGGTAGTCAAAGATGAATGTAGATAAAAATGAACAAAGCGATACAAGACTAGACTAACCATAAACAGTGAACCATTCTGACCAATACTGAAATGAACAATTTGGTGTTGAATGAAAAAATATAAGAGTGATTATCACATAAATAAAGTGTGTGTTTTACTGAAGGATTATTGAGAGTATATTATAATGTTTTGTAAAAAAAGGAAGCACTGAGTGAAAAATGTGTATATGAATATAACTATAAGCTGATAAGGATAAAATGGAAAATACATAACAGATTATCTTTGGTTGCAATGGCTAAAATGTGATTTTGCAGTGAGAGTTCCTCATTTCATAATTTTTTTGCCATTAAGTCTTCCCTGATTTAAAAAAAAATGAGTGTCTCAAGCATTGCCTTGTTGTCAGGTAATGTTCTTGACACATATCTACAACATGCTCAAAAATGATGTAATAATGCTGTATGTTATGATCAGAGAAGGACCTACTAAATACTCCATGAGAATATGAAAGCACTAACTATTATATCAAATACTGTCAGAGCTCCCCATGAACATGCTATGGCAAATGACCCCTCTGGACAAAAAGGTGTGAAATATGCAATTCATATTTATTAAACCCACAAAGTTACCTGTGTTACCACAAAATAGCTTGAGGTGCTATATATAAAAATATACATCATATATATATTTAATTCTTCCTCTCTTTTTTAAAGAATCTGTTCTGTAAAAACAAGTTTATATAGTGTATATATCCCTTTAACAAAACGACCACAAACATTTGATTAGTATTTCTCAGATTGTATGCAAATCTAACATAATATCTATGCATTCATCAACTATGTCATTACAGAGCAGAACTGGTTGGGAAAAACCAACCAGTTGACGTGTGATGCCATAAGTTGACTTAACGCCAGACTGTCTGGCCACAGAAATGCTACGGTGTCATGCACACATGCTATTCACTCTGTACAGTGTGCATGGCAATACTCACAAAGAAAAGAAAAAATATATTTGCCTCTATATTCGCTAGTTATATCTGCTAATATATCATCTAATTATAAAAATAACACTTCTACATCAGTGATTAGTATCAAATGTAGCGTAAGCAGCGGGGCTGTGAGATGAGAGGTGACAGTTCTTGCTGCATAGTGCCGTAAATAGCTGAGAAGATATGACACAATGTTATTAAGGACTTAACACCAGCATAACTAGAACACCAAGAATGAATGCAACAAAACTGCAGATTCAGTGACCTAACATGAGATGCTCAATAGAATACCTCCAAGTCTCTTCCCATCATTGTTAACGCTGGTACAATGGGCGAGGCAAGTAGTGTGCTCTGTACTACATAGGATATGAGAAACTCCATAAAACCCTTAGCCTACATGCGGTATTTCTTCCCACTGGTTCTTCAAGTTCATAGCCATTTTAGTATATTTCTTTGCAGGGACAGTCTTTTCTGATTGTGTGGAAGGTATTCAATTAAACTAATCGAGGCTACCAATTAAGTAATTTAAGTAACCAATTTCATCTCAAATAACTGCATACATTGATATTTGTTGAGAAAAGATTCCAAATAAGTTAGCAGTTGAGTAAAATATTGAATAGACCTCCGTAATTTTTTTTTTTTTGATCATTGGTCTACAGTTCGCATCAACCCATTTAGAAATTGGATTTGTCAATCAGCCCAAGGTAGTTCACAAAAGACACATTCTACCATTCGCTCTATGCTACAAATGTCTTTGGCCGTTATGTCGCATCTTGCTGTTTATGTCAATACCTCATACTTCAGAGTAGTTCAACTTTGAAAACAACTTCTTGAGAGCCCTGCATTCTGCACCACTGCGTAGATGCTTTTGAATGGAAAAACACATCTTCTGTGAACTTCCTGTGTGAAAAATTCACCTTTCAGGTCAGCGGGGGATTAAAAGTGGTATTTTTTTGCATGACTTTTTTTCAGAAATAAGTTGTATAAGTTGTACTATAGGGGTTTGTCAGGAACAAAGCACCATCTTTGAGGACATCCTTCCCTTCACCAGTGGCATTAATTAACTGCTGTTCACAGTCATTGTACATTCATCTGAAGTCCCTCACAGGTTTCCGAGGCAGGAAGTGATCATAAAGATGTCTAAATACAAACGTTCCATGTTTTACTGGCCTCTGCAGACATCACAACAATAACTTGCCTTGAACATAAGTCTTTCTGAAATAGTGTGGAGAAGCATGCCAAATGACACTGCAGTGAAGGCCACTGCTCCTCACACAAGCACAGTGGAAATTCATTTTGCGATGGCAGAGTGAGATATGGGTTAGATTTCAGTGGCAGTGATCTCCTCGAAATGGATCTCATTGCTACGCATGTCAAACTCCTCCATGTCCCTGTTCTCCAGCTCAAGACTCAGTTCCCTCATCACACGTTCTAGGTCTCGGTTTCTGCGGTACATCTGGATGTAGTTCTGTTGTAGCTGCTTCTGGTAACGGATCACCTTGTCTTTCTCCTCCTGCCACACTCTGCGTTCATCCTCAAAGGCTTCCAGCTGGTCCTCACTCCGCCTCCTCTCATACATCAGCTCAGCCCGCAGTCGGTCCACCTGCTGACGTAGACCGTGAAGCACATCCATGCTCTGACGCTGCACCTTCGCTTCATCGCTCTCATATGCTAGAAACTGCTCTTCGCTGCCGTTGTCCCGGAAAGCAGGGCTGAGCCCGTGAGCGATTCCTCCACGACTTTGGGGAAGGGGTAAGCTCATGCATTGGCCCTTAGAAGGTAGAGTTTGGGATGGAGGCACTGCCAGGGCCTCTTTAAGACGGATGCTCTCTTCTTCCAAACGGCCCACCTTCTCCCGCAGTAGCTCCGCTTCGCTTTTACGACGCTGCAGCTCATTCTCGCAAACCTCAAGTTCGAGTGTACGGGTGCGAGCTGTGGCGTGGGCTTCCTGTGATCGAGCCTGGCTAGCTTGAAGCTCAGAACGAGCCTCTCTCAACTGGGCCTTCAAAGCAACAATTTCACTGGCCTTCTGGCCAAGATCAGCCTGTACATCCTTCAGCTGCTGCTTTAGCAAAGAGATCTCACCTGACTTCTGACAGACCTGCAATACAGAAGCATTCAAGTTCATTGAATGTAATAATTGCTCATTACTAGATCTAAATGGCTACGAGGTCTCACCTCCCACTTTGTCTCTTCTAGACGAGGACCTAGTTGAATCTGCTCCTTCTCAAAAGAGGCACATCTCTTCTCCAATGCCTCCCGTTCCTGCAGCAGTTGGGAGAAGTCCTCCTGTAATTTCTTCTTCTCCTGCTGCAGCTGAAATACCTGCAACTGCAGGACCTGTTGTGCCCGCTGTGCCTTCAGTTGCACCTGCTTCATTTTCAATGCGCAGCTCTGCCGAAGTTCCTCCAACTCTTGCTCGCACCGCTTCTGTTTCTCCTCATACACCTGCATGGAACAGACACATGATTTTACTTACATTGTATCCACTGGATCTAGCAATTCCCCGTCAAATGGCACTAATAGCTTGTAGAAAACTGTGATTGTCACCTGACAGATGGCTGCCTCGTTCTCATCCAGGTTGTCCCTGAGTTGCTGCAGCTCCAGGTCTCTTTCCCTCAGCTTCTCCTCAAGTTCCCGAATGACGCCTTCATACCCTTCTCCTGGAGCCGGTGAGCGGCCACACGATCCACTGTCTGAAAGAGGTTGGCCACGGCCACTTAAAGACCCCGTGCTCTTACTGGATGATGACCGCCCACTGTCAGAGTTAGAGTGTCCGTGGCCACCACCGGAGCGTGTGGTTTCCATGTGCCCGGTGGGTACCTCACTCTGTGCCAGGCTGTACCCTGTGCTGCTGTAGGTGGGTAGGCTGGAGAGTGAGTTGCGGCCTGAGTCGGACATAGTGCTACTCCGTGCGTTGCGCCCCCCACTGTAAGAGTTACGCTTTTCCTGACAGCCCAACCCTGCTCCAGTGCCAGGAAGTAAGAGGTTGAGGCTGCCCTGGCTTTCAGACAGACTGCCCCCTGACCGTGGAGACAGGTACTGCACGGAGATGCGATTCTTGGGCACGACAGGCTTGAAGGCAGTGGGACGGATCAGTATCTTCTCCATACTCTGTGATCAAAAGTAAATGCTATTTTAATTAAATACACATGTATTTTAATTAAAACTCCAACTACACTGCTGTTCAAATCTTTGGGGTTGGTAAGATTTTTTCTTATCCTTACCAAGGCTTTTATTACTTTATTTATGCATTTATTTAATCAAAATACATTAAAACAGCAATATTGTGAACTACATAACATAACATACTATATCAATGTAAAGAAACTATTTTGTTTTTTTTAATATATTTTAAAATTAGGGATGTGCCCGAATAGTGAATACGTATTCGGAAAGGCACGGAACAACGGGTTCTACGGAGCCGCTAAAGGGACATGGTTAGCCGTTTGCTAGCAGTTGCCTGTTACATTACAGTACATAAAATGTCACTTACCACATAAACAGTATAAGGAGAGATGATTGATAGGACGATGGCGAACAATTTGCAGATCCTGAGCACCATCGACAAACATCTAATCTTGTAAAATGTGTGGTAAATACTGCCGCTCAGTAGAATGCACAGAGTAAGTGCGCTAGCGAATCTCAAAAGTGAAAGTAACAAACCAGCACGCGTTCAAAAGCGGTTTCAGTGCCCCGCATATTAATAGCAGGTCCCTCATGGCCGCAATTTATATACAGTATAATTACCCAACGATATAATTGCGAGAAAGCATTGAAATATATTTTTTTCCTCCCATCTTGTATTTATTCCCTTTAGGGGTTCCGTAGTACATGTCATTTCCTTTCCAAACATGGTATTCAGATTCGGGCACATCCCTATTTAAAATGTAATTTTTTTCTGTTTTGGAAAAGCTGAATTTTCAGCATCGTTACTCCAGTCTTTAGTGTCACATAATCTTTCAGAAATCATGTTAATAAGCTGTTTTGATGCTCAAGAAACATTTCTTATTATTATCAATGTCAATACCGTAAAGAAAACAAAAATAACATAATTTATTCAGCATAATAAAGAATGAATAAAGTCTTTTTTTTTCTTTGCTCTCAAAAAGTATTCTCGTAGCTTCGCAAAACTGAAGTTGAGCCACTGATGTCACATGGACTATTTTACCGATGTCCTTACTACGTTTCTGGACCTGGGAACATTACAGTTGCTTTGCTGTCTATGGAGGGTCAGAGAGCTCTCACATTTCATCAAAATTATCTTAATTTGTGTTCCGAAGATGAATGAAGGTCTTACGGGTTTGGAACGACATGTGGGTGAGTAATTAATGAAAGAATTTTCATTTTGGAGTGAACTTTCCCTTTAAAGAAGTGGTCTAGTTAAAAATAACAAATGTGTAGCCTGTGCTACTTTTAAAGAGCTTGTGCATTTTTTTAAGCTGTAAAGTTTTTTCTTTTATGTTTACCTCTCAAACACCCCCAGACTCACCTTTTCCAGCCTGCCTGACACTGGGACGAGTTTGGGAGGAGGACCACCAATGTTACCATTCATGCCTCTGTTATCAGGAGGCTCTTCAGTATCACTGGATGGACTGCATGGGGTCACATGATTATCATTCCAGTCGCCCACTGGCTCGTCACTCAAATAGCCATAGTTGCCATTGCCAGCAGAGATGAGGGCAGAGGACTTGTTCTTCGCTGGTGGAGGAGGCTGGCTGGTGAGAAGCTGCTCCTGTGAGCTGGTGCTGCGCAGCATGCCCTCTTGCTGTCTGAAGCAGCTCGTAGCTGGTGTGGGTTTGCGATACTTGGCACCAAAGTCGCTGGCAGCTCGGCAGTGACGCTCCTGGTAGGTACGTCCAGAGATGAGGCTGCTGACGGAGCCCATGGTGCCTGCCGCAGCTACGGTGGGGGAGTGAGACACTGAGCAGCACTGCTGGAGGTCAGCGCTGGGTTTTGGGTGATCAGTGGGCACAGGCAATGCCTGAACTAGAGCCATGGCGAACACACGCCCAGGACACACACTCTGTGGAGAGAAAAACAGGAAGACAAGGAATTAAGCTTACAGTCTGCACTGTAAAAAGTAAAAAAGTTGAGCCAACTTAAAATTTTAAGGCAACCAGCTTTTTGCAGATTTTTGAGTTCTCTCAACTTATTTCTGTAGGAGATTCTCAACTTTCTCAAACTTCTCATAAGACATTCCTTGTTCTGTTCACTCATCCACATGCAGCCCCCCACATGCCATTTTAGCTGAGGTTTGAATTCTGATGAAGTCAAAATAGCAGACTTCAGCATGGGAGGACAGCGTTTCTGTTGTCTCAACCTTGCCTTCCTGTCCGTCATACCATACCATTACCTTCTGTGGGGAATAATTCATATTTGGGTGAATACCTGGTGGTCTTATCATTCTTTGGTAATAACTACCTATCAAAATATTATTATTAATATTTTCTACAGTTTAACTACTGGAATTGCACCTCCCTACACTGTAAAAAATGCAACTGCACATTTTCCAGTTTACAAAACCTTTTGAGTCTCATATACTAAAAAATGCTATTTTCTTGGAACTACATTAAAGCCCTTGTCAGACCAACAAAATTACCCCAAATGTTGTTCCAACTAGTCAAACAGTTGTCTGAACAAAGAATTTCATGTTGTTGAAATGTTAAGGCTTTGTGAGTTCCCAGCATGCACTGCAGCATGAATAAATTATGTAGTTACTGTTATAGGATTATTGTTTTGCTGTTTGCTGATTTCATTTAAACTTTTTTGTTGTTGTTTTATCATTATTGTTAGTTATTTGTTGTACTGTGACGTAAAGGGCTCATCTTTTTAACATTTGTTGATTGCCACCGTTCTTGAGGTTAGTGTTTTGAGGCCTAGAGTATGTTCAACCACTGTTGTCCGTTTTCTGGATATTTTATTCTTGTAAGTTGTCTTACAAACAAAGACAATATTGTCTAATTATCGAACTAACTTATCCATTAATGTTTGTCATTTGTAAACCAGTAAAAAAAGTTCACAGAACATAATTTGAGACACACTGGAAAAGCATTACAAGTCTTCTTAACTAACAAAACTGTGTTAGCTGAACAAAAAAGAGACATGTGACTTTACTCAGCAACTTGGTTTGAGTGAACAATTTGGCCCAAAGTTGAGTAAACTCAAAAAAGCTGTGCAGCAAGTTGCCTTGAAATTTTAAGTTAAGTCAACTTTTCATTTTTTACAGTGTACCTTAATTTACTTCTACAAGTGTACACTCTCTCCTTCCAGCTACTTAATAAGAGATGCCTTGTTGTTCCTTCACAACAAGGCACAAAGTCACTCTCCAAAACTTTCACCCTATCTGCTCCTCTCTGGTGAAATGAGCTGCCAACCTCAACTACTGAGATCAGTTATTTCAAGAAGTAGCTGAAGACACAATCCTCATTTTGGACAGCTATTCAACCAACTGCACAAGGTGCATCCTGGGATGCTTTTTAAACAGTATTGAAGGAGTTCACTTGTATGCTGACCACTTGTTGGCTTCTTTTATATTAATATTTGGTCTAAATATAATATAATATAATATACTATAATATAATATAATATAATATAATAATTACAAATAAATGTAACTGTAATCTGTTACAGTTACTGAGAAAAAAAATGTGTAATGAAATTAATTACATCTGAATATTTTCACACACTTACAGATTTAATTGATTTCTTTCCCAAATTGCACTGACACCAATGTTTCCAAAGTTTAGGACACAAAATCAGACAAATGCTTATTCGATAACTTTTATTTCCTGTTTGGGTTTATGTATACATTTTATTTTTTAAGATTAACTGTTTTTTAACAGTGTCATAGCTATTAAACTATTTCTTATGATTTTAAATCTGTGTTTAACCTCAGAATGATCGCAAAGTAAAAAGAGGTGCTAAAGTCTGATGAACCACAAAGGTGGTTGTGCTTTCAAATTAAATTATAATCTTAATTCAAGTGATGAAGAATTTCAGAAGGTCTGACAGTAATCAGTGTTGAGTACTGTAAAGTTAACCCTGCCTGGTTTAAATGTTTGAAAATGATTATCAGTAGAAAACTTTAGCTAGAAATTTAGAAAAGTAATCACATGTAATCAGTTACACTAATAAAATAATTGAAATAGTTACACTACTTATTACATTTTAAATAGGGTAACTTGTAATCTGTAACCTACTACATTTCCAAAGTAACTTTCACAACACTGAATATAATATAATATAATATAATATATAATTTTCTAATTTTATCCAACATGATTTATTAATGGGAACAATACAAACAAAAGCAATTAATCCAAGGCAGACATTACTACAAGTAGTGCTACCATAAATTTCCAACAAACAATTTATTATTAAGTTAAAAAGTTAATAAAAAAAGTAAGAATTTTTATTTTATGTTACATATTTGCCATGGGCCCCCTGGAGTACCTTGAAGGCTGTAGAGGATATACACCTATTGTCTAGAGGGTTGGAGGGTAGATTCTGCTCCGTTCCTCTAAATAAATCCAGGTGCATACTGACATGGCAACGGGAATTTCTCTGTCACAGCTGAGAATGTGGATATTAATATTAATAGCAGAATACTTGGATAAAACAGTGCCGTGAATGAGATTAAACAGAAAGTTTGAGGGAGAGGAGAAAGAGGGATCGCGTGACTCGCTGAGAGTAACAGTTTCCAGGGCGGCTCTCTGCGAGTGCTTACGCACATGGTTCCACTAACGTAGCTATCAGGTATTTCTGCTTCAGCGCTTCTTATAAAGTATGTTCCTGCAGCCAGTCCAGCTCTCTAACTGCATTGTGGCTCTACTGCAGGGCACAACAATCAGTCCTTAATGCAAGTAAACGCCAACTATGACAAAAACAAAGAGCAACTAATTGTACAAAAGTGTTTATACTGGGCAAGGTATCTGTGTGTCTGAGGTCATTCAGGCTCAACTTACTCTGAGAGTCATTGTGTGCAATTATGATTACCTGCTCAAATCTGAATTTCTTGTATGAATGTGGTTTTCATAACACCTATTCTGTTGTTTCATATCTAAACGTATAAATGACAAAAAAAATGGCTAAATTTCAACCTGACTCTTCAAACTGAAGTCAAATTGCACAAAGAAATGAAAAAATATTGATACATATCCATTTCCATTTTCAGAATTTAAAATGTCGGATCCAGTTTTAATTTTAGCTGTAACCACAAAATAAATCTGACACTTGAGTAGAAAACGATTTGGGATGCAATTGAGTTCTTGAGAATGTATCCAAGAGCAGAAAAGACAAGGTCACATCATGCTGGAATCATCATGGATCACTTATCTCTTTTTAAACTCTCTTCAACTTAATTCCACCCCCTCCTCAAAGCCAGTCCTTACCCTTTGTTAAACCCAACCTACACCATTCCCACCCAGATTCCAACTGTTAGCCTAAAGTTACCCCAAAATGAGCTGCATGTCCTCCAAAGCACTCACAGAGCCTCAGTACATCCTGCACCTCATACAAACACACAAACCCAAACAGAACCCTGGATGTTCTCCTAAAGCCTGTGATGATATAATGAGAAGATCCCCTCAGGATCGGCCCCTTTCAGCCCTGTGAACTTCAAACCAGCTGGTCAGAGCCCCATCCCCTGCTGAATGACCCCCAGATATCTCTCCTCAGTTCCTCCTCATTGCAGTCTGAAATCTCAAAGGCTAATTATGTTGCTGTGCTCCTCAGTTCCTCTTCCATATAAACTCCCTCTGACCCCTAACCAGCCATGTGTGAAAACTATTCACATTTTGTCTAATCTTTTGAAACTTAAACATCATTTTGTGAAATAATTTCATTAAAAAGTGTGCTTATACTGCTTGTCTTAAAATGCCACTTTTATATTTTATCTAATTCATTGAATATATATATATGTGTGTGTGTGTGTGTGTGTGAATTCATGTATGAACATTATCTGGACAATATTTAGTTTCTATTAAGCTGACATTATATTTTTTCTTTCCACAATTGGAATAGTTAATCTACTGTTAACAAAATTAAATAAAAAAATAAATTTGATATTATGATTTCTGACTAGCCCTCAGAAAGCAGATTAACACTGTCAAATTCTGTAAAAACCTATTTTATATTATGTATTTAATTATATTATTTATACATCATATTGTATTATGCATTTTTAATGATTTATTTATTATTTTATTTTTGATTGTTTTATTTTTTTTATGTATTATTAACATAAATGTATCATTTACCAGATACCAGGCAGTGTTATTTTAGTATTGACATACAGTAACATTACAGTACTTATTCATATTTTGAATGGGCTTTTTTATATTTTCAGTTTTTATTTACAAGTTTTTCATTAAAAGTTTTTCTATACAGTTTAATTTTTTTTAAATGTCAGTTTTAATTTGAATCATTTTAGTAGGCTACTTTCATGTAAACCTATTTCAGCCATGACATTTCTCATTTTTGTTTGTTTTTAAATGATAATATGATGAAAATGATTAAATAAATTAAAATCAAATTATTACATTAAAATTATTACATTTGATCTCTCCTGTCTCGACAGTGAGAGAATAGTGCATCTCTCTGCTGCAGGTGTTTCTAATCAAATTCCACAGTGAGCTTGCTGGTGGCTGAAATCTCATTATGATAAGTCTTAATAGCGCCTCTGCCGCCGGAAAGGATTAGTGGCGAGGTGTGAATCCCCTGGGAATCACGGAGCTTCTCTGTGGAGTCAGAATAGGATGGAATGCCAGCATCGAGCCTGGAACCCAGCAGAGCTCCAAATCTCCGGGCAGAAATCCCTAAACCCTTAATCACATTTGGTCTCTGTTTGGTTCAAGTGTAGTTGCACGGGCAGGATATTTGATGTGTGTGAAGATCCCGATCAAAGCCTCTTCCCATGGAGACGTTAGACATGACATTGTGGCATCCAACACCAAAGCCTTTTGTTCTGATATTGGCAGGGTTTTTCCCTTAACTGTGCAAACCTTATTATAGTATCCTCCTCACTTCACCAGAAGAGGCCAAGTGAATAAGCTAATTTAAGATTTTTATGTCATGCAAATCTGTCAAAACAAGACCATTTTCAAAGTACCCAAGACAAAACGTAATAAACATTACATTACATAACCCTCACAGGCACATGAACATCCAGAGAAACACAGGAAACTAGAGAGAAGTGGAAGCAACACAAAGGAAATGCTGACCTCATCTACTACCTCATCTGACTGTTGCAAATGCAGCCACACATGCTCATTAACTCTGTGTGTGCTCCCCAAAAATAGAGAGGACAAAAGTACATGCTCGGATAAATATGGCCCATGAAAAGTAGACAATTGGCCCATGAAAAGAATGACTCCTTGTGCTCTAAATAGGGAAAAGTGAGAGCTGCATAGTCTCTGTGCACTCAAGTGAGAACCATAATGTGATCAGTGAAACTTATGATATTGGGTTTACCGATAATAAGGCCTCCAGCGGAGCAGGAGAATCTGAGGACTGAAGCAGTCAACTGTGTTTATTTACATTCTTAAGAGATCTCTATGCCCTGATGACCTTCTAGTCTTTCTCATTAGTCACTCTATCCATTCCTTTAGTTTCTTTTAATCATTCTTCTACCTTCCTGTTCTCCTTTGAGTCGCTCATTTTCATTCCGTAAAGGAATGTCCAGGGTTCATTACAACTTATCTACAGCATTTGTTGCATAATGTTGCCTGTAAACCTGGTAAATTTTGCACAGTGTCTACAGGATATTAAAAAGGAAGGTAAGCAATTTTCTTGTTTGCGTGCTACTGCGGGTAGTTTGACAGAATGTAAACTTTCTTTTTCCTATGATGTACAACAACAAAAACAGCCATTTTTATTAGACACCTGGCAGTGTTATTTTAGCATTATTTATACATTATTACAACATTTTTATATTTTTTATTTACATTATATTATTTATAGCATTTTAATAATTGGAATTTGCTTTTATTTTTCATATTTCCAGTTTTAGTTCAAGTTTAATTATTTTGTTATGTGCTTTTGTCATTTTTATTATTTTAAAAAACATATTTTTATATAATTTTAGTAGATTTTTATTTTCAGTTTTAACAAGTTTAGTACTCTAATTTATTTTATTCATTTATAAGTTAATTTCCAATTATTTTCATCCAATGTTTATATTTTATTTGATTTCTGCTTTATTTCATTTACTGAATTTTTTTTGAATATTTTTCATTTTAGTTAACAATAATAACACTAATGTCTGTCATGAAAAGGTTTGCTGGCCCATAGTAGTAATCCCACCACAAAAACTAAGATTTAGACTTTTTTTTAAATCAGAGATTTAATGTAAGTGCTTTTACACTGTTTACTAGTTCCTTTGATTTTACTCCTCAGATTTCCTGTCACATTGTGTCCTCTCATCATCTAGCACTAGGTCCCATTTCTCCCATATTTAATCATGTTACATGTATATCAGCGTGAGTTATAGATATGAATCAGTGTCCTGCTCTAGTCACACGTTCAGACCCCCCAGAGAGCTCTGACCGGCCGCTCTGCAGCCTGCGGCCCCGCTCCGAGACTTCCTGCCAGCTGCACTGTTATTGTCCCCTCTATCAGATAACACACACAATGATACGAAAACACTCAGTTACATTCACAAACACACCGAAAAAGGATCACGATCACATGACCGCAGCAGAAAACTAAACACACTGGTCTGAAGGACCTACTTTGAAAAACACAGAACAGCTCTGATTAGGTTGCTGCAATTACAAGGTGTGCGTGTGCTTGTGAATTATTCATATATGCCATGGAGAGTAATTGTAGCAGTAATTAGGCTTAATTAACAGAGTCTTTGTTATTTAGGATGAGGGAAATTAGCAATTTACAGTTACTACAAAAACCCAAATGGCACAATCAATTAGCCTTAGCTGTCATACATTTAAATTCAGTCAATAAAAAAAAAGCATTTCACTACAGCATAAAAATTTTGCAAAGTGCTTTTATTCTTTGAGTCTAACTGCCCTAAAATGGCACCTGTGAATCCATTAAGGTGAGACAGACTGCCCTAATCGGAGATGCCAGTGGGACTGCTATAAATCACTTTACTACTATATGACTTGCTTTCTTCTGCTGAACACAAAAGACGTCATTCTGAAGAATGTTTTCTAACTGAACAATTTGACTTCCATTGTATGGCCAAAAATATATATGTAATGGAAGTCAATGGGAACCAAAATTGCTTGGTTACCAACATTCTTTAAAATATCTTCTTTTGTGTTCAGCAGAACAAAGAAAGTCAAGTTTGGGTCATAGGGTGAGTAAATGATGACAGAATTTGTATTTTTGTGTGAACTATGCCTTTAAGTTAGTGAGTTTTGTTTGAGCTGATGATTCTAGGAATGATCTAGATTCAGAATGCATGCTACCATTGCAATGCTAATGAAAATGAGATAGTCTACTGGTCCCATTTCAGGCTAAATCCCAATTCACATTTGATCCATCCTATATGGTTTTCAGATTAGGATTAGTGTCCCAAATCATAGTAAAAATGAAAACAGTATGTCAAAGGAGCCTGAATGGCATATCTTTTCCAGTGGATTTTTGAAGTGTGCATCTATGCTTTTATGACTAATGCAATCCACAACCCCACTGAAGAGTTTGTGACAGATCTCTGTAGAAATAATTTAGCTAAATTAACACTTAAATACACAATACTAGTGTACAGTGTTTCTGCATACTAGAAAGTATGCACTTTCCCATCTCCAGCATAGTACACTCATTTAGTGCATAATAAACGTATACAAAATTGGATTCAGCTTCAGTCTTTTCGGGAATGTGGATGTCAGTCACTTTTTACATACATCCTCTTTTGTCCTTATTAGCTAATGTGCAAGACCGGCTCAAATGAATCAGTTAAAGACTTGATAAATTGAATTACGCTGTTATCCAGTCTGAAAAGTCCACCGGCGCCCAAGTCTGGAGAAACAGAGTTTAGTCATGAATGACGCATTTGCAATAATAGAGTCAATGGAGCAAGAGAGAGGGAATCATTGCCATCAGCGGACCCAAATATCCTCCTCGGTGTGTGCTAAAATGCTCTGATGGACTGAAATAAACAGATGCAGTCTCCTCTTTCATCCCTTCATTTCTCAGTCAGGAGTTTTATTCTGAAAGATGACAGTGAGTCACTGATCACACTTTCACAGACATGCTGTCTGAGAATGAGGATTATTCTCTATGGCACGCATACAAAAACACTAAGTGTGTTGTCATTAATTATGTGTGTAGAATTCTCTTTGTCAGGAAAACAAGGCAGAATGAGATCATAGGGAGTGTGTGTATGATTTATTGATAAGGAAGATGATAAGCTCTTTTTGACGTCTTAGGTAATGTCTCGGCCTGTGTTTACAATACTTATTTGGATGTGTCATGGTTCTCATGCTCATGGATATAACAAAAATGGAAGTCAAGTGACAATTCTATTGTAAATACAGATTTTTGCAGATATGCACAACGCTAAAATATTTCATGGGTTAAATATTGATTTGTGAGTGCAAATCTAATAAATGTTTTTCGAAAGTCTTTCCACAAGAATCACGAACAATTGTAAAGGATTGTAAAGGTATTTTAGTATCTTTTAGTGTGATATCATATACAAAAGGATTTGACATCTTATTTTAGAAGTTTGATGTTAGTAAAATGTTTTTATGTTTTTGAAAAACATCTCTTATGTTCACCAAGACTGCATTTATTATATTAAAAATACAGTAAAACAGTAATATTGTGAATATTATTACAATTTCAAACAACTGTTTTCTATTTAAATATATTTCAATTGTCATTTATAAGGCTTTTATGCTGATTTGGTGATCAATAAACATTTCTTTTTATTATGATGAAAACAGTTCTGCTGCTTAATAGAACAGAAAGTTCAAATAGTATTTATTTAAAATAGAAATATTTTGTAACAATGTAAAAGTCTTTACTGTCAATTTTGATCAGTTTATCAAGGTATCCTTGCTGAAGAAATCTTTTAATTTCTTTAAAAAAAATCTTACTGACCCCAAACTTTTAAACAGTAGTGTATTTTATCCAAAACTGTTTTAATTTTTGTATTCTACAATTTTTTCATATAAATCATAAGACTATGTGGAAATGTTAATTTAAAAAGGATTTTGTCATATTGCAGGACTTAAGTTAACTAAAAAGCAAAACTTATTTAAAATCATTAAAAACTTGGGAAATGCTACATAATTACAGCAACTGAAACTCTTTGTTATATATTTATATCAATTTTATACTAAAATCTTGATAACAGTGAATAAAACTGTCCATGCCCATGTTATTTATAAACTACCCAAGCACAAACATTTATTTTCATGGAGGGAATAGTAAAAAACAATAAATTTGATGTGTTTTTTTAGATAATGGGGTAGGAATTGTGAAACACAACACAACATCTTAAGAGTTTCAAAGTTTTCAAATTCATCAATTTCAAATGTCTTATACAACAACCCTACAACAGTGTTTCCCAGAGACCACACGGCCGCTGTTAAACACTCCATTGTGAAGCGACTCATTTTTCACGGTAAATCCCTGTAGCTCTCCTCCTAAACTCAATTAATTGTATGTTTCTTTGTTGAAACGCTGGATCGAATTAAAAGCGGCAGGGAAACGCTGCCTGTAGAACAAGCATTATTGGCCCTGCTAGTTTCACTGCCAACCTGTTGCTGTTGCAGGCTTTTGGCTTTTGGCTCTGTTTGGGGCTGTTGCCATGACACTTGAGGCCTACATGTGCACTGCCTGGGGTGTAAGACAGAGAGAGGGGGAGGGAGCCAGAGTTTGCAACAAAAACAGAGGGAGAATTTCACAGAGAGGAAAGAGAACGACAGAGCATAAGAGAAAGGCAAATTCAAACCTGAGCAGGTGGAGTGTTAGTGAACACCCATAAATCAGTCACAGGCAGGCAAACAACAGAGTGAAGTAGAGGAACCCATAAAAGAATGAGTGAGAGAGGGAAACTCAACTCATAGTTTAGGGAAGACAGGGGGCTGGTCGGCTCTTTAGCATCTCAAAGCATATGGGCTCCATTAAAGGCCCCCTTGAACAGGGGCCCGAGCTGCCTCACAAACCTCCCGAAGACAATCTCTCCTGTCTCACTGTCCGAGCCTCCATGGGCATCCCATCCAGCAAGCCTTTCAGAAAAGAGCCGGCTGGCTCAAACTCCAGAATGAGATGCAGTGGGCGACGTTATTTGCACAATACCACACAGGAGCTGCTGCCATCTGGACTGACACTACCTGCCAATCAACAGCGGACATTTTGTTTCACTCAGTGTGCAGTGCTGAATCCACTGGCACAGGCCCAGACGCCAGCCGTGGTGCCCATTACTGAGCATCTGCCAGCGGGAACAACCTCCCATGGCCTGACTGCTATAAAGTACATTGAGTGCAAGCATCTCAGGAGCTGTGTGATCTAAACAAAGTCATTTTTTAATTCAAAATCACCTTCATTATTACACCAAGTTCACTCAGAATGGTGGCCTAAATATGCAAGTTTTTAAGTTAATAAATAGCTTAGGGTACCAAATACAGTATAAAAGTATATTTAATTACTAGAAAAGACATTAGTTTCATTAATAAATGATTTTAAGTAGCAATATGTTATATTTGTTGTTAAAATTACATAAAAATGTTATATTTGTTGTTTATTATATATATTTGTGTATTTTTAATTTTTAGATACTTAAAGGGTCAGATTTACTAAACAGGGCAAATTAGCATTAGAGTGCAATTTCATAAATTCTGCATGTTTTTTACTGACAATGCGCACATTAAAAAACACAGACGCAGCCAGATCATTTCCATAATGACCTGCGTAATCTACCAAGAGCAGCACAAATTACCACCTGCTTTAAGACATGCTTTTATGGGCGTTAAATAATGGCAAAAATACCAGCAATTTGATGAGTGCAAATGTTAGTAAATCGTGTTGCGCGATTCATTTTAATACTCTCCTGCCATAAATTTTGCGTCTGAAAGGGAAACACCTCCAAATGCATATTAAATAAGGTCAGGCACAAAAGTGTCCATGTCTTTTCAGCGCTAATTCTTCACTGCGCGTCTTTACTAAATCCTGACAGTACTATTTTAACGCCAAAAGACGCCTTGTGTAAAAACTTCATTTAAGGCACCTTTATAGTAAAGTTAACCAATTCAGGTTAAAACTGCAGCATACTGGATTGAGATACAGTTCAATGAGGGTTTATAAGGAAGAACTATTCACTGGACTTACCAAAAGACTGAATATAAAAACAATATGAACTGTGACTGGATGCTTTACATGATGGTCAAAAGGCATCTTCCTGTCTAAGTGGGCAAAACAGATGAGATGTTATGCTGAAAGCCTGGCTATATAAGACTAGTCAGTCTATCCCTCTGTGGTCAGCAATACTTGATCAGTTTGACCCAGTGCAATTCTGGGCATTTGCAAGCAGTAGAAAAGCATCCTGCATTGGAATGGCCATGTAACATCCAGGAGCCAGTTGTTTCTGAGTCAGCTGCTCTTTGCCACGGTAGGAATTTCCAACCACTAATGATTATGCAGTTCAATCCAGTGGTCAGAAACAGACACTTGGAATAACAACAGAACGGAGAGGAGCTGTGGCTCCACCACACTGTTATTACAGTGAGAGTGGCCATTTTGAGGAGATGCCACTGATAGGATGGTAATAAAGTGATAAAGTATTTAAAATGTACTGAGTATGGTCAGAAAAAAAAAACTACTGAGTGAAATCCAGACCCTCAGTTATGAACGGGGGGAGAGGATAGACAGTTGGGTTACTAAAGAGCATTTAAGGACAAGCTGCAGCCTGGGGAGAAATGACTGTTAGCCAATGTTTCTTCAAATTCAAAAGGTTTTGATATAAAAAGTAATCTCAAACACTTATCCAGACTTGCTGAATAAATCACAGTACATAATGTAGCCTGATTGTGTTTTACAAAGGCTCAAAATAAAATGTTTAGTGTAAAACGCTTTAGAGCTATTGCCATGATATTCTTTACATACATAATGTCAAAAATCTATGGAAATACCATTGTACTTTTTAACTAGAATGTGGAAAACAAAACAATATACCATATTTTTTATTCTTTTATTTTTTTGTAATTTTTAAAGGAAAAAACTTTACTATACAGTGAAAAAATGTAAATGGTTTAACATCATATTATATGGAATTTTACTGTGAAATACTGTCAGATTTATGGTTTTTGGAAGAAAAACTATGAATTACTGTATTTACAGGAAAAAAATGAGGTCCCTGCATGACATCACATGATTATGTTTTATTTAAATAGCTTTGTTTCTTTGTTTCTTTCTTTTTTTTTAATCAGCATACATTAGCATACTTTTTTTTTGGTGTAGTGTGTTACCTAGATGGTGTTTTGTCTTTGTGTGTGTGACCCTGTGCACGTCTGTACAAGAGTATTGCCCATGTTTTATGAACACACCACTTACGATGAACTCTCAGTTATCATGGCTTTCTATTATGCTACTGTATTATTATGGTGATTATCCATTTTAATGTGAAAAGCAATATTTTGGTAGATCAGGTAGATTAAATTTAATAGGGTTTAATGGGGTATTTTTACAGAGAAGGTAGATAAATGAAATTGAGCAATGTTAGAGACAGAAAGATTTTTTGCTACTGTCTCATGAGGGAATGATTGGTACTCTGGTCTCTCTTTAAACAGACCACAGATAACTTCTATGTGCAGCTTCTCTGAGATCTTCAAGTCAAAATATTTCTTTACTGGCTGTGGCCATTGATCTTCTCAAAATAGCTTCTCTGCCTCCTCTCAAAGCTTTCTGAACCAAGCATCAGCAGAAAGAGACAAATAAATAATCTTGCGGCGTTTCTGACAAGCCATAATCATCAGTCTCATGATCAAACTGAAATCACAGCGCAGAAATGCACTGCAGTCGGGGGGAAAAGTGGCACAGCGCACATACCGGTAAATTAATTCCACACCAGCGCTTACATAACCAGCGTGGCCTCAGACAAACTATGCCAGCATGAATATGTAATTCATCTTAAAAGTGCAGAGATGGTGAACCACGCAGGAACCGCAAACAGAAAAAAGACAACCTTGGAGCTGGTCATGAAAAGTTGCAAACACGCAGCGGGACTAGCCGCAAGAGGATGTGGACGTACAGACACTGTCCCAACAGATTCCAGCCGAGCTCAGACGGAGAGGAAAAGAGTGGCATGGAAAGTTGTGATTCAGTGCAGTCAGCTGAGACTGAGTCGACGTTAATGAGCTCTCCCTCTGTATATACGTCTGCAGGAAACTACAGCCTTACATAAATACTTGGCACATAAAAGCATCTCATAGATGGAAACAGTAAAGCAATGAGAGGAGATGGTACAAGGTGTTTTGGAGAACCTAAACCTGTGAGACACAGCCAGTCAGTCAGTGAAGCAAACACTGTCCTTACAGAGACAGTAAGCTGACTGCATTTACTAAGGCTGTATTTCAGAGCCCTGTAACATATGAGAGTGATTTAACTCATCTATTATTTTCCGACTCACTGACGCAAGCACCTTTCCACCCCCCTAGGTGATCTCATCTGGAGCCGAGTCTGGACGCTGCTGACACGCAGTAACGGGCCGCTCTATTTCAGGCTTTTATACTGTAAAAGAATGTGCCATGAGCTGAGTCACTTCCACTTTAAACACAAATGGGAATCTCAGTATACTTGGAGGCGTTTCAATCTAAACTTCATCGCTTTCGAAAACGAAATGTCAATAGATCAGGCCACATGCTGGGCAAGAAGCTTATGGTGTTTGACTAGTTTGAAGAAGCTTTGTGTAAGCACTGGGCACGGAGTGATTGGAGTGCGTGCTGGACGTCGGACGTTCCAATCCAGGCCAGTTGTTCATACACCAACTTTTTACTTCATATTCACAAAAAATACACACTATTAAAATAAAGGTTCCAAAAGGGGGTTTTCACTACAATTCCATAGAAGAATGATTTCTAGTGGACAGTTCTAAAAAAAAAAAAAAATCTAAAAAACCTTTTCCCACTATAAAGAACATTTTGTGCAATGGAAAAGTTTCATTGATGGTTCTTCATGAACCTGTAGATGCTAATAAAGAGCCTTTATGTTTAAGAGTGTACTTCCAAAACAGTCTCCACAAAATAAAAAAATCAAACCTGTAAATCAATCCATTCACAAGGCCCCACTCACACACACAAATAAACCAGACACAAACCAGCAACAAAAACCTAACAGCTCAACAAACACTTTACAACAGATATAAATTCCTACACACTCTTAAACATAAAGGTTCCAAAGGGGGGTTTTATAGTGATGTCATAAAAGAACCAGTTTTGGTTCTCCAAAGAACCTTTCAGTGAACATTTCCTAAATGAAACCATTTAAAAATCTAAAGAACCTTTTGTGGAATGGGAAGGTTTCATGAATCTTCATGGAACCATAGGTGCCAATAAAGAACCTTTATTTTTAAGAATGTAGGAAACAAAAACCACAAAAGATATCACGTGTACAGTATGTCCCCTAGACAACAATTACATTAAAAGGAGAGCAAATGAAGACTATTGTTTAAGCCTCATGCACCTTAGATGTTTCTTCTGTGAGAAAAGCCCCAGTATATCTCACACGTGTCTCCTTCTGAGTTCCTGAAAAGATCTCAAAGTTTCAAACTAAGTTCAGATTTGACAAGACACTAACGTATGTAATAGTCAGAGATCTCAATATAAACTCAAACATTTCTCATCAACTTCTTCCAAGATTAAATTACTGTATATCAACAATCATTTCACGTTGCCTATTTTTATTTCTCCAAAGACTAGGAATTTCAGAAGAAACATCTGAGACAAAGTTTATACTTAAATGAAACATAAATGAAACCTCTGTTATGTCTTTTGAGCTCTGATCCTCTGAGTAGTAGCCAACTAGCTTTATCGTCAAAATACCACATTATCATTAACTTGGTGCCCGGCAATCGTTCTCCCACAGATCTCTCCTCAACAGAAAGCACCAACAGTGCTGCTAAACTTCAAAGAGCTTCTTCTCACCCCAGTGCTATCAGCTTTAAGAAAGTTAATCATTCGTTTCACATCACTTCAAAGCTCTTGTGAGCTGCAGTGGTAATCTGAACTCTCGTGCATTCGGAGGGTGTACATAAATACAGTCGTGCTGCTGACATACCCATAGTGCTCTGCATGGCTGCCTCCTCGCGTCTCCCCAGTCTGTCCTGGAGGTACAATCCCAGTCTGCTCACTGTACTCCTCTCTCAGTCTTACACACACTCCTTCTGTCTCTTTCCTTCTCTCTCACACGCTCATTCTTTCTGCTCCTCCTCCTCATGCCAAAGTTTGCTCTCTTTTCTCTGGTAGAAACCCCCTTCCTCTCTGTCCTGTCCTCTCCTCTCTTTCCCTGCTGTTTGCTGCCACAGCACCGCCCCCTTCTCCTGCTACCCTCCTCCCTCTCCCACTTTGTCTATGGCCCCTTGCTCCTCCACCACCCCCATCCTCACTCATTTAATCCCTCCTCATGCTCACTCCCTCTCTTTTTCCTTGTCTTTCTTCCACCTTTTTCTTTTCTTCATCTCTGTCCACTACAATGTGTGTGTAAAATGGAAAGATTGCATCCTGTTCTTAAGAATGACCCTCAAGGGCTGCTTTAACCCTATAACGCCTACTGTATCATATTTGATAAGCAAATTTCTAAAGCTTCTAAATTATT
Source organism: Tor tambroides (assembly GCA_021397915.2). Classification (NCBI taxonomy): domain Eukaryota; kingdom Metazoa; phylum Chordata; class Actinopteri; order Cypriniformes; family Cyprinidae; genus Tor; species Tor tambroides. Next base: position 44,340 of record JAFVLL020042344.1, on the reverse strand, counting down.
GACATGATCAAAACTGCTGAAAAACCTATCCACTACATGCCTTCTGTCATCTGACTGATAGTGTATACTTTTTTTAGCAAGTAAAAGACCGTATAGTTTAAGTGTAAAAACATCCCCCTTCAGGTCATGGCACACATGTCTTTTTTGCTGTAGAATCTCTACCGGTTTTTATCAAGTAAACATAAGAATATTTTTTTTATATTTCAAGATGAACATTTACTAGACTGAATCAACTCAGGTTTATGTGATTATCCATACATCATTTTTTTAGAAACAAAAATATTGGGAGATACTGACAACTTTTATGTAAGTATGTCATACTGTTGTTAAAAATTACATTACTTACTGTTTTGCTATATAAATATCTGAAGCTGCACCAAACGGCATATTTTTTCCTCAGTTTGGGCCCCTGAATAAAACTGAGGAGTCTTTTTCTCCTTTTTCTCTAAGTATTAGCTCCATATTCTCCTATATCATACTCTATGCGCAAATCAATTTTTTTCTGAATATTATTTCATATGTCAGGCTTTACAGGGTAATGTGACTAACACACACACACACACACACATGCAGGTAAACGCTGTGTGTAAAGAGTACGTTGTCCACTAACTGGATTATAGTAGTAAAACCTCTCCAATCAAGTCAAACCCTTCATCTGTTTAGTGGATTTTGCTGGGATATACGTTAATCTCAAGGCATGCTGGGACATAAATTCATGACTCACTCTAAACACTGACTCATCACATGTCCACATGCCCTGTTAATGCTTTAACATATGAAAGAGCACAGTAAACACACCATCACCACAAATGCGCACATAAAGAGCATCACAAAGGGTCTGTTGTGCTGTATGACACTACACTGAAAGTTTGATGCAAAGCAAACACAGGGATCCAATCAAATCTTTGTGAGGAGGACAAGGACTAAAAACAACATTTGGGTGTTTCTTTCAAATTTGGCCCTCTGAACTTTTATATGAATGTACTTTTCACATTTTTACTACTTTAATTTGTCTACATGCATCACAGGATGATTCGACCATTTTTTTGCATTTTTCATAAACTTTTTTTATAAATTAACAAATGTGATGGAAATGATGGTGATGGTAATGACATAACTGGGCATAAAGACACCTAATTAAATAATACTTTCACACTTTTTTCATTTGACAACATTACAGTTTAAAATAACAAAACTATTATATCACTACCTTGATTTTCTTCACACATCACATTTTCATTGACACTGCTGTCGCCTTAATAGCCAAGTTCACACTTATATCTGAATGATTTTTACATTTATTTTACCCTATCTTTTTATCTTTGTCTTAAAAATAATTTAAATAATTAGTATTTTTATAATGTTTCTTTTTTAATATTTTAGGATGTAAAAATAATATTAAAAAGTGTGGATCTGGGTCAAGGTTTCAAAAAATATATACAGTACTATCCAAAAGTTTGGGGTCAGCAAGATTTTTAAAGAAATTAATTTCTTTTCTTTTTACTGTTCATTTTTAACTTCTGAATCCTGAAAAAAAGTACCACAGTCTCCACAAAAAAAGTTGCACAACCGGTTTTAACATCGATAATAATAAGTACCATTATTAATAATTAAGCACCAATAATAACTGAGCACCAAATCAGCATATTACAATGGTTTCTTAAGAATCATGTGACACTGAAGACTGGACCAATGATGCTGAAAATTCAGCTTTGCCATCACAGGAATAAATGACATTTAAAATACATTAAAACAGAAAAAAATAAATAAATAAAATGAAAAAAAAAAAAAACCCAAAAAAAAACTACACTTTAATACAAACCAATCCCTGGGACAAAGAAGTGCTGTATTTGAAGAATCAGCCAATTATCTAAGGTTTTGCCTTTCAACAGGCCCCATTCACTCGTTCTCCCCTTTCAATCATTTACCACTCCACTCCTCATTTACTGGCCATTCCCAAACAAAAGCAAGGAAGCATGACGTGTTATGTTCCTAACCTGCGTTCACAAGGAACAGTAAATACAGGGATCCTGAGTGAGCGTGGGACTCTCAAGTGAAGTGAAAAGGAGAAAAGGTGGAACAAGAGGGGTAGAGAAAAACAGACAGAGAGAGTGAGAGACGGAGGAAGGAGAGCTAATGAAGAGTTAGGAACAGATGAGCATCCGAGTGATTAATGGACACTTGCCCTCCATATGAAAATACACTCCACATATACTCACTAGGGAGACTTAACATGATACTCTCAACCACAGTGCACACACATATCTCAAAGTACATATGGCCAACTGCATTCTCCGCACCAATGCTTACACACACTGCTGGGAAGAGCTGATTATTTGTAATCTGGATTACAACAAAATAAATAAATAAATGAATAAAACTAAATTTAAAATGCATTGTGTAACAATGAGTTGATAAGAGTTAGAATGTATTAAGTGTGGTTACAATTATTTATGAGACTGTACAATACATTATAAGGTGCATTACAAGGCATAATTAATGCATTAAAACTACATTTATAATGCATTATACAAAAAGGCTTTAAGTAAAGTGTTGTCTTTTCTTTTTCTTTGTATTTTTATTTCAGTATGGTACAATATTATCCTATTTAAAACAATGTGGTAAACAAGTTAGGTCAAAAGTAATCTAAATGTAATCAAAAAGTAGTCAGATTACAGTAGATCACCTCAAATGTGTAATGTTATTAACTACAATTTTCATTATGTAATTTGTATTCAGTAATGGGCTACAATTTATTAGTAATCTGCAAAGCACTGCTTTCAGAACACTGTGGACATGCGAACTGTTTCTTCCAGTACTGTACTGGTTAAAGCTGTTGTTAGTGGGATAATGAACAGCCTTGATTAAGTATGAATGGGGGAAGGGGAATTCTCAGTCCCCCCCAAACTTCCCAGTCCTGCTGTCTCTATTCAATTCAGAGGGGAAGAAATGGAACAGAATAGAGTTGGTTAGGAAAGGGAGAGAAAATTAATGATAGTGAAGGACAAAAGACTGAACAAGAACCTAATCCCCCCCACCCCCCCCGATTTGATCAAGCATGTACACACACATGCAGATGGACACACACAAAATGAGAGGTCCTCAAAACCTCCAACAAAACACTTGACCCCTCATCTACTGAGAGAGAGAGAGACGGGGCAAAAACGCAAAACAACTGTTGAGTGGCAGACTGGTTGTGCTCTGTAAGTTTCATTGTTAAAATGAACAGAACTTGGCTGATATCTGCAGATTCAGGTGCACATCGCCAGAAAATTGAGCATATTCCACACCCTATGCGTGTTCATTTAATAAATATTTAGTTCAGTTTGATTATATTTTCAGTTGCCAATAAGACTGCTCTGTTTTAACACACTTTATGATGTTTAAAGTCAACATGAAACTGTTTACTTTCTAAAAGCACTTACTGGATATGATTCATCAGTGCTTTTTATTCCTAAAAATGTCTGTCTTTGTAATCTTTGATAAGAATGTATTAATATGCTTGGTCTCAAACCGTAGTTGGTGTTACTTTTTCAACCCATCCCCTCCACTCACTTGTCACATTTAACCGTATTTCACAAGTCAATCAAATTTTAAAGTGTAAATTCCTGCACAACAGTTTGTTGTTGTTGTTGTTGTTGTATAATCCGTTTCATTAACCTAAAATATTTCACATTAAGGAAGTAAAATAGGTTGCAGATGATGTTTCATGTTGAATTTCCCCATCAGTCAGTGGATATAAATAAAAAAAAATCTGCAAATTCTTACTGGGCCTCTTAAAAAACAACTTAGAAAGTTCATATTAGATGTAATATTTACATACAGTAATCCAGTGTAATATAATGGAGCTACAAGGAGTCTACAGACAGCATAAAGTCTTCATATAAATTGACAGCAATAACATTTATAATGTTACAAAAGATTTCTATTTAAGATAAACACTGTTCTTTTGAACTTCTATTAAAGAATACTGATTGTTTCCAAACAAATATAAAGCAGAACAATAACTTCAACACTGATAATAATAAGAAAAATTTCTTGAGCAGCAAATCAGCATATTAGAATGATTTCTTAAGGATCATGTGACACTGAAGACTGAAGATTGGTGAAATACAGTAATCCTACAGATTTTGCCCTTTAAAATCAGCATAAAAATGGTTAGAAAAATCTGCAATGAATTTAGTGCCTCCTAATGAGGAACAAATCACAAAATGTATGTTGGATCAGTGCATTATACCCATGAATCTTTCCTCTTCACCCCTAAGGGGCATGAAAGGAGCATGCCGACAAAATCAACTCCTTTAAGCAGAAGGAAAACAATTTTTACCATCTACATGATCAAAGATTGCAGTATGGAATGCACACTAATCTTTGATTAACTTTCTACTGGAGGCAGATTACATAATCATGAGTTCAGAAAAGGACATCAAATCTGGCATTGTGTATATACACCTCTAGCCCTGAGCTCAGACCCCCCAGGATCATAGACCTCCATCACAAAGCACTGAGCTTATGCCAAACACATCTGCTGTCATAACACATCCCATACACTCTCCACATACGCACACCATCAGTGACAGAAACACATATTCATACAGTACATCAACACTTACAGTGACAGAAATGTCACATAGACACACAAGCAGACTTCATAAACATATACAGAGCCCTGGTCTGAGCTGCTGTAATGGATGGCGTGTAATGAAACTGTATGTGCAAAGCTGCCAGCAGGTCTGAGCACTGCAAACAACCTACTTTTACTGCTCTGCTCCCTGCCATGGAAAAGCAATAAGACCACTAAGGTGATGTGGAGAGCAGAGAAAGATGAGAGGGAGCTCTGTGTCCTTTTTGTGCTTTGTTGAGTGGGAGTGCAGACAACTTATTATAAAAAAAAAAAAAAAAAAACCTTGGGCGTGGAGTGGAGGACATATGGGTGTGATGTAACTCAACCATTTTACTCAATGTGCTGAAAATGAAAAACTGTTATTTTTGTTTTCTTTGCACACAAAAAGTATTCTCGTAGCTTCGTAAAATTACAGTTGAACCACCGATGTCACATGGACTATTTTAATGATGTCCTTACTACGTCTCTGTGCCTTGAATGTGGCAGTTGCACTGCTGTCTATGGGAGGGTCAGAAAGCTCTCGGATTTCATCAAAAATATCTTAATTTGTGTTCCGAAGGTGAACAAAGGTCTTATGGGTTTGGAACGACATGAGAGTGAATAATTAATGACAGAATTTGAATTTTTTGGTCAATTATTCCTTTAAGTTTCCTTAGCAATGAAAAAGTAACCTCTGTGCAATATTTAAACATTTTTATTTCGGGCACTGCAAAGAAAACAAAATAAGGGTATAAATATCAAGAGAGATATCAGAAACACACCTGTTTCTGACACCGGCTGTAAAACCCAAGAGCTGCCAATGCTGTTTTATGGGTGTAAAGGGTCAAGTGAGGTCAAAGGTCGAAAGACCAGAGTTTTAAAATAGTTCATGAGTTTGTGGTCTCAGTCACGACGTGACCTCAGGTGAAAACACCAAGTATAGCATCACAATTAACAAAGGTCACACTGACAAATGAGATAATGTCTTCAAATCATGAAAACATTTTTACAGAGAGTCATGGGCTTTCATCAGTGCTGTGAGTCAATGCCAACATAGGGTTGACATGCCTCAGCACACTTTAACAGTGTATGGAAAGAATAATAGATTTCTTCAAAAGAAGATAACCGCTACAGTTCGTTTATTGCAGAGTTAGTCATCTTTGCTATGGGAGAGCTGCTAACATAAGCACTGAAAGATGTTTTACACAGACAGTTATTTCCCATAACTAAACAAAGTGATTCATCAGTCTATGGAGAGAGAGAGAGAGAGAGCGGGGGAAAGCAGAGGGCAGTTAGACATCTGAAGCTTCTCGCGTCATTCAGGAAAAAGGTTACAAATCACTGAGGGGAACAATATCACTGCTCTGGTTTTATAGGACAGAGGAAAAGGGGGTAACATGTGGCGTCTTTTAAGCTGTGCACACACAAATCTCAGGCCTGCTCTGCACCCCCTCAGTAAATCTTAGCAGGACAGAGGTGGGAGCAGGCAATGTGTCAGAGACTCTTTACTCTGCCTGTCTTTTCATTCATTTCCCATTAACTCCCAGCATGCTCACTGTTTATGTTCCTCTGGCATGTAGGGAGGGTCAGTCCAGCTCTGCCAACACAGCAGCGGCTCCCAGCCATGTGAAATGCCATGAGAATGACATGGTTTGGTGAAACACACATAAATGATCATATGAGAATATCTCTAGCAAACATGTCCATGTAACATTTCACCCAAAAAGTACATTAAATATTTTACAAATGTGGACCATTGTTTGAAAGACTTAGCAAAGAAGCATTAAGTTGATCAAAAAGTTGACTTTTAATGTTACAAAAAATTTCTATTTCAAATAAATGCTGTTCTTTTGAACTTTCTATTAATCAAAGTATCACGGTTTTGACAAAAATATTACACAGAAAAAAAAAACATTTCAACATTGGTGTTAATAAGAAATGATTCTTGAGTAGCAAATCAGCATATTATAATAATTTCTGAAGGATCATGTGACACTGAAGACTGGAGTAATGATGCTGAATATTCAGCTTTGATCACAGAAATAAATTACATTTTGAAATGCATTAAAATAGAAAAGTGTTAATAGAAAAGTTAATTAAAATGCATTAAAATAGAAAAGTGTTATTTTAAAATGTAATAATATTTCTCAATATTACTTTTAATGTATTATAAAATAAATAGTTATTGTATTTTAAAGGTTCAAATAAATGCAGCTTTGGTGTGCTTCTTTTAAAAAACATCTAAAAAATCAAGTAGTGTCACAATAATAATGACATAATATAAAAACTCTTATTGGCTCTAAAATCAAGAGGTTTCATAAGCTAAATAAATAAATAAGTAAACATTTTTTATTCATTTACATGATTTTCCCCTCTCTGTACCAATAAGAAACCATTCATATATCTCCAGAAATATTCTTCTAAAATATAATACATTAAAAACACAAAGTCTGGTCAGTAACTAAGCCTCTGATGCCATTTCCACCCCAGAGAGGAAGAGAGGTCGATCTCCTAAAGTAAACAGACAGCTGCTAAGACGAGTGTGAGCAAAGATTGAGAGCTGCAGGGGCAGAGCAGCTGCTTAGACCACACACACACACACACACACACACACACACACACACACACACAAAACACAAAGTCCTGAAGAACTGCCAGTCATGTGCTCAAACTGCGTACTAACCAGATGAGTGGAACCAAAGGGGCCAAATCTGTAATCTGAAGAAGTGCACTCTCCTGGAAAATACACTCTCCTGGTTGTGATTTCACCACAGCCATGAAAGTACATCAAAAACATGGTATTACTACAGTGCCATGTTCAAAAAACTATTGTGAATAATAATCCCCATCCTCCAAAACCTCCCCTCTGACCCTTACAGCCCCTCCCATCTAGACTCCGGTCGGCCAGTATCCATGCCACTGTCACACTCGGCACTGGTCATCCATCATGAACCTGACCCCCGTACAAAATACACTTCAAAGTGCTGGATGGGACCTTTATTAAAATTTCCCTGTGGGGTAAAAACTCAGCCAGACACATATTCACACCATTAATCAATGTCCAGACTCCTGCAGAAGTGATAATCAGCTGTGACAGCGAGGAAACGCTTGTTCCCACTGAGCACAACTCTGCTAATGCCTGTAAAATTGACATCAACACAATTTTTGCAGATTATTATGTTTATCTTAGTCAGTTGAATTTCACCAGATTTAAAGCAGTCACTCACCTTTTCATGCAGTGGTTTTGCTGTTTCCTATCTAGGTGTTACCTGACAAGATTTTAACATGCAATTCGTCTGTACAAACTGAAAAGCTGCGCGACAAGAACCATTAGTCACAAAACACTAATGACGACATGTTCGAAACACCACTTCGTGAAGCTTTGATACCTTTATGAATCACTTGTTTCTAAGCAGTGATTCAGAGTGCATATCAAAATGAATTCATACGTCATTTCAGCAAACAAGGCTTCTTTATACACAATTTCAAAGTGCCTAAATATTTACTAATATCATAGATATTATGATAGCCGAGTTCCTCAGCATGCAAACCTTCGAGCATCTCGAGTGAATCATTTTGTGAAGGCATTGGTTCACTTGATTCCAAGTTCTGAATGCAAACTTTCAAGCACTTGAAGTGAATGATTTTGCAAAGGAATTGGTTCACTTGATTCAAAGTTCTGAAAAGCCTCGTTTCACTCCCATAACTGCACAGATAAGCCTAGATCTTAGAGACCATTGGTGCCAATGGTTTGTTCTCTTTTTTAGCACTTTTTTGTGGCTACATTTTACTAAATTGTTCCCTCGTTTTAGTTAAATCATTGCCGTGTTGTACTAATTCATTCCCCTGTTTTAATTTGTTAAATCATGGCCATGACTGAACTAAAACAAGGGAACAAATTGTACTAATTCACACATTGTACTAATTTGTTCCCTCACTTTAATTTAGTTAAATATTGCCACATTTACATAAAAAGTGTATACTAATTTGTTAAGTTGTACTGATTTGTTCCCTTATTTTAATGTAGTTTAATCGTGGACACTAATAATTAACTAAAATGAGGAAACAAGTTAGTACCAGCAAGACCACAATAAAATAAGCAAACAAATCAATATGTCACAGATACAAATTCTTAATTTGTGGCCACGATATCCATCATGATCATACTTGCTAAACACATACCTTGTGTTCGTAACTTTTGCGATGCTTCTTCAACACGACATGATTTTTACAGTTTTCATTGTGGAATCTGTCAAAATATGTTTCTTAACTTCCACAATCATTCATGTTTGATGTTTAATAAACATGAATATATATGCGTTCCAAGGAGATTTCTGTGTGGGCGGGGCCACCCTGTGTGACTACTGTCAAATGTTATATCACCTAATTAATATTCATGAGCAAGGGTGATAAGATTTATAATGTATTCTCTTACCTTTTCAGATCCTTTGCCTGGATCTAAGACAACTACGAGTGCATTTTCATCATGCTTTACAGATCATTAGCTTTTAGTGTCTTTAATTAACTGAGCCTAATTAAAACGAACACGGTGAGAGGTAAAAGTTATGACACTGATGGCAGGGTCCATTAAAGCCTGCTTGTTCTGTATGGCTGGGCTAAATGAATGATGGAAATCAATTCCACATGTCATGTCTGTTTCTCCAGAACTGACAGCAAGGATAGAGAGACATGCTTTTGTCTTACCTTGCACAAAGGCCCAGAGAGCAGCTCCTAAAAAGCTGCAGAGATCCAGGACGGATGGAGACTTTACACATCCCCAGAGTCTCAAAGCCGCGTCCACGTCCGCTCACACACACTCCTGCAGGGATACATACACATACACAGGGTTAGGTGAAGTTCTGGAGCATGCAAAGCACATTCACCAGAGGAAAGCTGAGAGAAAATTCATAATTACTATTAAAAAGTTCCATACGTCTACTAAAAATAATAATAAAGTTTAAGAGAACATCTAGAGAGCCTCTACCATCTGTTCATCTCTACAAGCGATATGACTGAGTTCAAGTATGCATACTGTACGTCACACACCTGCTATGGACTATTAGTTGCAGGGTGTCAAGGTGAAAAGCCTGTTATGTTACCGTGAAAGCATGATAAGGTCATGGCTTTCTGAGGGGCCAGTAGTTTTTCTTTCTTTGTCTTTGGCCGTCAGACAGTGAGTTCACATGGGTCTCAGTGGACATAAAATCAGGAGAGATCGCATTTTGTCAGGTACAGTATAATCTGTGAAAGTTTCATGTTGCTCAAACTGAAATATCTCCTGAGTACATTACATCTGAGAGGTGTGGAAGAGCACACTGCCCCCCATTGGATACCAACCAACACTACCTCTGTGTGAGAAACCATGATAACTAATATAAAACTTTTTAGACATCCTGAATTTGGAAGTAAATGAATTTAAAAGAAATTAGTTAGTTTCGGTGTGTGTATCATATGCGACAAACCTCTACCCATAGCGTGTTTCCACTCTGCCATGTTCTATGTGTATGAAAGAAACACAAAGTCTAATACGTAACCTTTTTAAGTGTGAAAAATCTGTTCAGAAGATTGGGCTCAGTAAGATCTTTTTTGTTGCTGCTGTTTTTGAAAGAAATCAGTACTTATTTATGAAGTAAGCATTAAATTGAACCAAAAGTGACAGTAAAGACATTTATGTTTAAAAATTCTATTTAAAATAAATGCTGTTCTTTTGAATTTTATATCCCACAAAAGAATAGATTCCACAAAAACTAAAAATGTTTCTTGAGCAGCAAATCAGCATATTAGAATTATTTCTGAAGGATCATGTGACACTGAAAACTGGGGTAATGATGCTGAAAATTCAGCTTTGCATCACAGAAATAAATTACATTTTAAAATATATGCAAATACAAAACAGTTATTTTATATTGAAATAATATTTCACAATATGACTGTTTTTACTGCATTTGTGATTAAATAAATACAGTCTTGGTAAAACTTCTTTCAATCATAGTAAAAAAAAAAACAAATCATATCCCTATGCCATACCACATCATATCATATCCATATAGTATACCAGTATATAAACTCGCTGGAATAAAAGCACTTCAAACCTGCTGCACACTCCTGTACAAAATACATAAAAACCACCTACAACCACAATACCTGCTCATAACTGCAAATAGGGATATGAGAAATCACCACTGGGTTTACCCATAGTCCCCTATGGTTGAATCTACAGGGACTGTCCTCTCTCTACCCTTATACACTTAAGCAGGAATGCTAGTTAGTGTTTACTCTGGTTTTAATAAAACCAGTGAAGAATGAAGTGAAGATTAGAGAGGAATGTGTCTGTGGTTATCTCTTCTCTTTAGTTATCGACAGTCTCATCTAGTGTGTGCTACCCCTTCTAAAGTGGGTCAATCTACATGGGCTGCCAGCCATGCACAAACACACACATACATTCAACTGCGTGACACACGTGGAGAGGAGAGGGGAAACGGTGGATCACACGTGCCTCAGCCTGTCTGCTTCACAGAAAGGGGGAGCGACTGGGAAAATAAAGGGGATGAATGAGGTCTAAGACAGTTAAGCAAAACACAAAGAACACTAGGGTGGAAACTATTTTTAAACTGCAGCTTTCCAAGTTACATGAAAGTTGTTAGCTACAGTACAAGTTACAAGCTACTAACAAAAGAAGCTAACTATACTGAAGCTACTGAAGGGCAATATTATAAGAAATATATGAAACAACTGTGGACTCCTGGCTACAGTCAAATTACAGCTATACTGATAGTCAATACTCTTGCTTATATAGCTTAAATATATAGCTAACTATAAGATGATCATTCACAAATCATCTTTAAAATAAGACTTTTATGCTGTGGTGACATTATTTGATCAAAAATACAGTAAAAAGGTGTTCCTGTGATGCAAAGCTGAATTTTCAGCATCATTAGTCCAGTCTTCAGTGTCACATGATCCTTCAGAAATCATTCTAATATGCTGATTTGCTGCTCAAGAAACATTTTTTATCATTATCAATGATGAAAACAATTGTGCTGTTTAATATTTTTGTGGAAAATGTGATACATTTTTTTCAGGATTCTTTGATAAATAGAAAGTGCAAAATAACAGTATTTGCTTGCGAAAGAGATTTTTAGTAACAATAAGTAAATAGATTTACTAATTTAATCAATTAAATGTAACCTTGTTGACTAAAAGTATAACATTTTAAAAAATAATTTAAAAACTCTTACTGCCTCCAAACTTTTGAACAGCAGCATATATCCACTATTTAAAAACATCTTGAAAACAGTATATGAATAACTTGAATAACTAAATATTTTGCTATAAACACGTCACTAGAGAGAATAATTGAGGAGAGTGTGCTTGATTATTTGTGTGCACAACACAATGAGACTTGAAAACTGCTGAACTACTGTCATACTACTGAATTTTTTCTGTACAGCACACTATTATGTATAATGGATTCTTAAATAACTTTCATTCTGACTCATATGCTCCTGCTCTCCCTTATCAGCCACACAGAAGCATAAACACATTGTGCAGTAATTAATCACTGAGCCACTGTCTGCAAACTGATACAATATGGCCCATTGATTTTGCCATGACCTCAACTAGCCTGTCGGAGATAAATGTATGCCTGTTAATTAGACCAGCTCTTTGGTGTCAAGTTGCGCTACTATCATTCAAGCAGATTCATTTCCATCTGAAAAACAGGCTCTAGTTCTTGACAATAAAAGCGCAATAAAATTACTTCCTGAACCGATACAAGATACAGAGGATGTGACAGCAGAACATCTGCCTGACTGACAGGAGACAGTTTAACAAAGGTCAGACTCTCATCAGAGCTGTGATGCAATGGTACTTGTGAAAAGGAGCGCTTAATTGAACTGAATGGGCACATATCTTAAAGGTATATTTTCCAAAACCTGTACTTCCAGATTATACAATATTAATTAAATAAAATGACATTTACAGTAAGTGTACTTAAAGAGAGACACTTTCATGTTTCTTAACACTTTTTAAAGTGTACTTTGTAATAATATCAGATTAAAAGTACATTTTAAATCATCGTTTTAATAATCTTTTGTTATGCTTTAAAGAAGTGCATTTATTTTGATGTGACTAACATACTACAGCACATGTAAAGTACTTGATTATAGTTTTAACTCTGGTGTGTTATTCAATATTACATTTAAAGCTAATATATTTTAAACGTATTAAACTGCAACTTTATCATTACAAATGCACAATTACAAATACATTTAAAAATGACATACAAGTTTCAAAAGAAATTAGATTAAAGTATATTTTGATTTACCATATATACTTGTCAGTACATTCAGCAGTACACTTTAACCATATTTCAAAGACAATAGAAGTAATAAAGAAAATACATATAAAGATGTCCTTAAGTCCGACATAAGTGGGTCAAAAAACTCCTAAGTCACTTAAGTTCAACTAACTGCAATTAAAATAATTTTTTATTAAATTACATTTATTTCATTTCAATTAAAATACAATTAAGTGTCTGAAAACTTTACATTCAGTTTACTCTTAAATACACTGTATTCCTTTAAAGAATATTATTTCCATAACAAGTACTCTACTAAGTATGCTAAAGTGTTTTCATCTTTTCATTAATTCTATCAAGCTCCAAAAAGGACAAAAAAACTGAAAAAAGTGAAACAACTTGTGCAAATTCCAACTCATCTGAACTCATTTACTAAATATCTTTCTTTCTGCACTAGTTTTTCTGGCACATTCAAGACACAGATCTCCCTTTTTTCTGTACTGAATATGAGTGTGCAACACTTCCTGCTGCATGCAAATACTGTTAACATATCGCAAATAGCAGATGGTACATCTGAATGGTGGCTTTTTGTCCTTTTTGGAGCTTGACAGCTACTGGTCGCCATCCACTTTTATTATATGTAAAAGAGTGGAAATTTTGCTACTGTAGAGAACTCCTTGAGAGTTCTATGCAAAGAAAATTATAATGCGTTTCACTATGATGTCTGTAAATGATGACAATTTTCATTTGTGGGTGAACTATCCTCTTTACATTCTCCCCATTAACCTTACAAAGTCTGGCTGTTCCTCACCTGCTCCCGTAGGCAAATGTACTGTTAGATGAGGTAAATGTGTATCTGACCCATTCTGGGCCCAGTGAGAAAGAGAGAGCCTGCAGGGTGACAGATGGCGAGGGCCAAGTGTCAGGGACTAGAGGACGGAGCAGCATCAATCCACTTCACTCCTCCACCGCCACCTCCTCTCTGACCCCTTCATCCCTCCTTCCAGACGAGGACACAGCTCCATCTCTCCCATCATTTTCTCATCCCTGAGAACAACGTGTAAGGACAATACAACGCCAGCCGTGCACCACAACACAGACGCTGACTGACTCACTTTGACCTCTTAATTCACGGACAGGGAGCTGCGAGCGGATATGGGGCACCTCCACATGGAACGAAGCGGCCTGGGGTCACAGACTGGCCTCAATTAATGCTGATCTGAGGATTATAAACTCTAATGAGTCCAGACTGCCACTAGTTATAAAACTTTCAATTCTAATGTCTTTAGTTATTGGATAAAAAAGCGGATGAATACAGTCAAAAAGTATTGTTTACTGTAATATTATTATAATTGAAAATAACTGAATATATTTTAAAATGTAATTTATTCCTGTGATGCAAAGATGAACTTTTAGCATCATTACTCCATTACTTCAGTGTCACATGATTCTTCAGAAATCATTCTAATATGCTGATTGGCTGTTCAAGAAACTGTTGTTCCAAATAATATTTCTGTGGTTACTTTTTTCATCCTTGCTGAATGAGATATTAATTTCTGAACCATAAACAAACAAACAAATAAATACTGACCCTAAACTTTTGAACAATAGTGTAGAATATAGGAAAATATGACATGTGAGTATCCAAAAGAGAATTATTAATTTATTATTACAATATTTCTATATTATTAAATTAGAAAATAATGCAAAACATAAGTATTTTAAGCAAGGTATGTGGGTGGAAAATATTTATATTCCCATAATAAGAGAAAGTCTGTCAAGAACCCATTTCAGGTATGAGGAAAAACTCAACTGTGGATTTGTGCTGTTTTTTATTTCTGTCATGGAGAATCGGATTACTGTCCAACTCGCACTGCTTCCGAGCTTTGGGATGGCATTAGCATTTTAATTTTCATAAAACTAACAACTGAGCCACACTGACTGACCTCTGACTGAAGCCTTGCAATTTGGTTCAGCGACAGGATGCTCTCATTGGCTTAAGTGTGTCTGAACCCATTCCAATTCACCTGCTTTGCCTCCTGTCTGTATCCTCCTATATTCTCTAATCACTCTTCTCAAAGTCCTTTCACAAGAACTCTCTTCTGAACACAGCTTTGGGGGGCCCGAGTTCAAGTCCTGGCTCATGGTCCTCTCTCTCCCACTATGCTTCCTGTCAATCCTCTGTCCTGTCCCAAATATATATATCTATTTTGCCACTTAATAGGCCTTGAACGGTAAAATATACACACTTGTATGTGTCAAAATGCCCGTCTTTGCAAGTATCTTTGTAAACACAGTTCTGTCAGGACCACTATCGTCAAAGATGATTGACCATTAGCATATAGTTTGGATTGGAGGAATGGTTCTGTTCTGGGCAAGGACTCCCTGGCCTGCGCATCCATGCAGCCTAGCATGGATGAGAGCAGGGAGAGCAGCGATAACCCCCCAGGGTAAACAGAACAGAACCGACAAATGTATTGCAGATTTGTTAAGAAGTTCAGTAATTTTATGTACACATTTTTGAATTTGTCTGATTCAAAAGAGAATCAGAAGGCTGGATCATGACTGACAGAGGAGGAGTCGGGGATGGAGGAGAGTAATTTGCTATTGAGCAATGCGAAAACTGCTGATAATACTGACGGTCTTATATATGGATGCTTAGATAGGTGTCGTATTCCTATAGGTAGATGGGGATCAGCTGAGAGTCAGCTGATGTGAGCTTGACTAACGTGACCTGCCAGAACTAACGCTATACGCTCAATTAAGTTAAGTCTTTCATGAAAGCAAGCTGAGAAAAAAACACATGTGTAATAGTATATTGGATCCGGAAAGCTCTTAAAGTGACAGCAGTCTAATATTCCTGCTGTCTGTCATTTATGTTAATCAAACAACAAAAGAGAGAAAATTTCTCACTGTTCTTGACTAAATCACTTTTGTAACTTTAATAAGAAGAAATACATGTTTAATTTACACAGTGAAGAATAAGCAGTGTTTTTATACATTTGATTACTTCATACAATGTATGTAGCATTTCTATGGTATCAAAAAATCTGATATCATAAAGCCCTTATTTAAAGCAAAATAACTATATCATGACATATATTGTTACCTTGAAATAAAATGACTCATATTGTGATATAAGATTTTGGTCATATCGCCCCCCCCCTATGAAGATTGGAGTAATGGTGCTAAAAATACAGCTATGATATCACAGGAATAATATATAGCTGGGGTAGGCAGCGTCGGTCCTGGAGTGCTGCTGTCCTGTAGAGTTTAGCTCCAACCCTAATGAAACACACCTGAACAAGCTAATCAAGGTCTTCAGAATTACTAGGGCTACAGGCAGGTGAGGGTTTTTTCAGGGTTGGAGCTAAACTCTGCAGGACATCAGCACTCCAGGACCGACGTTGCCTACCCCTGATATATATATATATATATATATATATATTACATATTTTCTACTCAAAAACCCAGAAACACACAGACACACATTCAAAGGCTTACATTTCTCAGATGAAACGCTGGATTATGACAGCAGCAAGCTGTACTCTTGCAGACATACTTTAGATCACTGGTCTCAAACTCAATTCCTGGAGGGCCACAGCTCTGCACACCTGATCCAGCTAATCATGGTCTTCAGGATCACTAGAAACTTCTAAGCAGGTGTGAGTTGGAGCTGGTTGGAGCTAAACTGTGCAGAGCTGCGGCCCTCCAGGAATTGAGTTTGAGACCAATGCTTTAGATTGTCAGTGTCAGTAACCAAATGGCCCAGTGCAGTTGATTAATGCCGTTAATCTCCATGGCTGTGTCATTAGGCGGCTGTAATGGGTCTAACAGCAGCGCAGTGGTGTCAAGTCACGCAGCATCTTCAATCATCTCAGAGACGACTCAAGGACACACAAGAGCTCAGCTCTGATGTGAGTGATGCTCAGCGCTCAAGCGCACATCTGCTGTTTCTGTGTTTAAGATGCTTACAAACCTCTAAAATCACTGTCAGTGTCAGGGACCTGACAACTTTAAACACAGTTTCTCACTGCTGTACATGAGCAGTTATACTCGAGTTCCTAAGGGAGTGCATGTAGTAGTGTGACCATGGAGGTGTCCACCATACTTACTTCTCGCTGACTTTTCATTTTTAACATCATCACTGCAGAGACATCTCACATTAAGTCCCAAGACAGTCATGATTTAAGCATGAAGGACACAGCTGCCTGAGAGAGCATTACATAACAGTCTTATAACACCAACCAAGAGATTTCTCATCTCTCTGTTCTGCTCACTCAGGACTATTTGTAGTCTCAAAACAACAAGAATAAAAATATCTCAGTATTTCGTAATGCAGTTGTAACCCTATATCCTGCATGATAAGTAAAAGCAGTAAATCTCTGATTTTCTTTATTTTGTGTCTAGAATTGTTTTTCAGGAAAGTAAAAGCAGCTTTGTTGTCCTAATGCTCCGCTGTCTGTCCTAGTTTCCACTGCGTTCATTGTGCAAGCACACATACATAAAAGATGATTTGCTGCTTCAATTTTCAGATTTTTTCAGTTTGATTTGGTGAGATATTACAGATTTCTATCAATATTTTGAATTAGTTTTTACATTTCCATTTTTATTTTAATTTGTTTGTTTTAGTAATTTTGTTGTGTGTTTTGATTGTTTTAGTTCTAGGGTTTGTTTGTTTAAATATGTCTATATATATTTTTAGAACTTTTTATTTCAGTTTTACTTTTAATTATTTTAGTAGTTAAAGATAAACTAAATGAAAGTTAAACTAGATGAAAATGAGAAATATTGCCTTGACAAATAAGTCTAATTTTATTTATATTTTATTTTATTTCAGATTAAGTTTTTTTTATTTTAAGTAACGAAAATGCTTTGTGTATGGCTTTAGTTTTAGTTAATAATATCTCTGCCTAAAACTAAATTGTTTTCACATTTAATTATACTCAAGAACTAAAAAGTAGCTTGAGAGCATAAAGAAATTAAGAAAAAAGACTTTTCTCATTAAAGAATTTTTGATGCACAAACCCTGCAAAGCACTTGTTTAATCAAAACAAGTGTCTTGACAATGTAAGGTTGTAAGAAATAAGAAATGAAATAGCTTTGGAATATAAATATCCAGTACAAATTCCCATAAATAGTACTTTTAGATTTACTCAGAACCTCTCTTCTTTCATTAGAGCTCCAAAGGGATTCAGGTTCTAAAACAGTAATAATAATAATAATAATAGCAGTTCAGCCTTAGACCACCAGAGGGAACACAACTGAGAACTGTAAGGAAAGTGGTGACCCATACTCAGAATTTGTCCTCTACATTTAACCCATCCAAGTGTATGCACATAGTAGTGAACACACACCCAGAGCAGTGGGCAGCCAATGCTGCAGCACCTGGGGGTTCGGTGCTTTGCTCAAGGGTCTCACCTCAGTTTTGGTATTGAGGGTGGAGAGAGTGCTGGTTATTCACTCCCCTCACCTACAATCCCTGCCGGACTTGAGACTCAAACCCACGACCTTTGGGTTACAAGTCCAACTCACTATCCTTTAGGCCACAGCTGCCCCAGGTAAAGGTAGAGGTAAAGAGGTAGAGGTAAAGACCAGTGGTAATGTTTTTATCAGTGGTAAAATTGATTATAAGAACCAAACAATTCTTTTGTAAAAATGTTTCTATTTCTAGCTCTAAAGGATGGACATGAGAGCATATAAAGTTTTATAATAATAGTGTGGAAAAAGAGTGCACAATATAGGAGGATTTTTCCTCTAAGCTGCTCCAGAAATTCCTCAGTTAGCCTTCAACATCATTCTTGATGAGGGAACAAAACTCAAAATTTAAAAGAGAGAGAGAAGAGCGAGAGAACAGCTTCTCTCAACATCTCTGCCTATCGAATAACCCTAAAATATTTTTTTCTCACAAATTCCATCTGCCTCTCCATTCTCAGTCTCTCCATCCAGCAGCTTCAGATTCCTTCTTTCTTTCACTAATTTTGCTGAAAGGCAGAGGGTGTAAACAGGACCAAGGACCAGTTACACATATCTCAGATTCGATGTCGAATCACACAGAAACAAAAGAGGGACATATGAGGGCAGCCTATCCAGTAAAGTATTTCAGTATCACAGTAAGTTCACACTCTACATATGTAATGATAAATCACGTTCATTTATTTTCTTGTTCTAAATCACCCCTGGTTTCATTTGAGATCACATCAGAGAGGACACTGAGACCAGGCATTGGCCAATGACTCAGCCCATACATCTGTTTTGACTTCTCATCTGGAGCAGAAAATGAGCAGTATTTGTCTGGGCACAAAGTAAAAGAACAGACAGGACAGCACTGCTGAACTGAACTGAGCTGTGAGTTGTTTGGGCTTTGTACAGTGGGTTTGTTATTCTAACTTTGCCTTCCAAAACTGAACAATCAGAGCCTTGTATAATCCACTTTCAGTGTAATGAGTCTTCCAAGACTTCATAACTGCCCAACTGACTCCTAAGATACAAGTATCTTATAATTAGACATTTTATTTGAAATGCAGTCTGTCAGTCCCCTCGCTTAGTCTTCGTTTGAATAATACATTCTAGATCTAAGTGCCACTATAAGCCAAATAAGCATCACATCCTCCTATCAGAAAGTGGAACTGCACATCAGCCAAGACTGAAACAAGATTACAATACATTACTGATATTTTATCCCACAAACTCAATGGGGAGGGGAGAGATAAGCTTTTTTAAAATAACTGTAAAAGCAATATATAACGCGTAACCTCAGTAAATCCTCGACTGTGTCCCTGTGGGCATACTCCTGAAAAATGACTGCCATTGGACCATGATGAAACACACTGTGCAGACTATGTAGAAACATAGGGGAATCCAAACATTCAGTCCACAAACATGAACAAAAGACTACATGAGTGCATGTTATTAACAATCATTTTTCAAATATGTTTGAGGTAAACATCAACATTAGATGTTTTCATCAAAACATATTATATTTTTAACAAAAAGATGCTGTGATTATTCAGAACAATGCATTTCTCTGAAACTATTCTGTAAACAAAACACTGCAAACTAAACTCTTTTATCTAGTGAACAAAACTCCAATAAGATATGTTATAAACTGAATAAAAAACCTCAGTTTTCATAATTCTCAATATCATCAGATAACAACTTGAATCAACTAATTAATAATAAAACAAATGATAAAACTACTATAAGTACATCCATTTGTCGAAAAATGAAAACCATATAATCACTCAGCAATATATAAAATATATAAAAGCTGGAAATATAGTACATCCTGCTTTACCTGCATATATCACGTAAACATATATATGTAAGGAATAATTGACAACGGGCCGCTGAATTATTAGAAAAATAATCGCGTCGTGGCCGTTACACCTTGGGTGTGCATTATTTTTCTAAGTTCATTTTCCTCACGAACAGTGCCGTTGTTATGTAGATTCGCTTGAGAGAAATGTCATGTACTTTTCAGTTGCTAAACTATTTACTGACAAAGTCGTCAGAGCAGCGCTAGCAACATTAGCGCGTATGTTTCCATGTGTGTAAACTGTGTGTGTGTGTGTGTGTGTCTGTAAGGGAGAGAGAGCGGGAGAAATAGAGTATGTGCTTTACGTACATAATAAAACGTATTTTTTTGGAAAATGGAACTGATCTGTCGTTTTTATCCCATTGCTTACTATATTTATGTGTTTGGCCAGTGTCGTTGTGGGTTTTGGTTATTTTGTTGTTGTAAGACCTTTTGAAATAACTGAAATCATTTGGCGAAGTGATACGGAACTGTAATGCGGTCAAGAACTGCCTGGATCTACGTTCGCCGTGCGTTTCCCTGAAAATAATTGCACACCTTAGAACGTTCGTCAGCCAATCAGATTCAAGCATTCAACGGCCCCGTAGTACAAATATATATATATACACTATATTGCCAAAAGTATTGGGTCGCCCCCTTCTAATGAACAGGTTTGACTACTTTAGTAATTTCTATGAGTACAAATCTTAATGTTTAAGCATATAATGATATTCTAGGAAATTGTGTGCTTCTAATTTTATAGCAACAGTTTGGACAGGAGCCTTTCTATTCTAACATGACAATGCCTCTGTGTATAAGGCAAGGTTCAAAAAGAAACTGACTGATTCAGTCAGTGTGGAAGAATTTGACTGGTCTGCATAAAACCAAGTCCTAATCCCAGTTTAACACCTCTGATGTGACTGTAAATGCAGACCTTGAGCCAAAAACTCATCACCAAACACCAATGACTTGTACATATGGGTACAGTCATTTTAGACACTTCCAAAACTGTTGCAACAGAGATGGAAATACAATTTTTAAATACATGAATTATGTTCCCATCGTTGTTGCCACAGATTTGGAAGTGCATTTTTCTGTTCTAAAGAAGGGGGTGTCCCAATACTTTTGTCTATATAGTGTATGTACAAGTCATTGGTGTTTGGTGATGAGTTTTTGGCTCAAGGTCTGCATTTACAGTCACACCAGAGGTGTTAAACTGGGATTAGGACTTGGTTTTATGCAGACCAGTCAAGTTCTTCCAAACTGACTGAATCAGTCAGTTTCTTTTTGAACCTTGCCTTATACACAGAGGCATTGTCATGTTAGAATAGAAAAGGGTCCTGTCCAAACTGTTGCTATAAAATTAGAAGTACACAATTTCCTAGAATATCATTATATGCTTTAACATTAAGATTTGTACTCACAGAAATTACTAAAGTAGTCAACCTGTTCATTAGAAGGGGGCGACCCAATACTTTTGGCAATATAGTGTATATAGCAAAACTCTCCATATATATCTAAAGTTGGATATATTATAACCAACTTTATTCGCACACATACACTCACTTAAAGCGAAATACACGAAATCACAAATCTCAAAGGCCTGATTTTTATTTCATAGCAAACCATAACTATAGTATAGCCCAGCTCTTTATAAAAAGTTAAACATGTAAGAAAGTCCAACTTTATTTGCCATATACTTGAGTAGGATGATATAGCAAATCTCAACTGCTTGATTGTTTGTATCATCGCAAAATGTACTACAGTACATTATCGCTCAGCTTTAATCTGCTAAATGCGACATCATGATTTTTTTGGTAATTCGCTATTTAAAATAAAACTGACTTGACATTCAGATAAATGCTTGCATTAAAGCATGTAAATGACTTTTCGTTTCATTCTTGGTGTCAACACACTTTCATATACGTTTCATTTCATGGTACATTTTGTTTATGGTGTTAATAGGCCTTATGCAACCTGGTCTCATGACGAAAATGTACCTCTGGGAACTTCTTCGCAAGACACGACATACGTACCACCAGGGCCTAAAACTAACTTTTTGCCACACCTGCCAATGGCCGGTGACGTGATAAAATTTACCGGCCAAAAATTTTTTTTTACCGGCCATGAAACTCTTTTTGCAAAAACAGGCAGTTATTACTACTACAATGAATAAACATATTTACAGTGTTTTTAATTTGTCCTGCTACTGGTGTCTCTATTAAATGCATTTTCCCTCAATTTTACCTAATAATTATAGTCATTCAACATTACAGTATAATTGAAAGCCATTGTTTTTAACATTTAATAGGCTCTGAAATATTTAACAACTTTTAATTTAAGTGATTTTAAAACAATCTTCACATAAACTATAAATTGTATATGCATAAACTATACAGATTAATCTTTATTCAAGATACAAATGTTAATCAGCGACTAGAACAGTCCAATGATTTCTTTTTCTTTTGTTCTTTGATGTACATCAATGACAGACTTCAGCAGGTTTCACTTTAAAATCAGCTCTGTCTCTTTAAAACCTGATGCACATGACGTGGATCTGACACATATCCGATTTTCTCCCAGCTCTTTACAGTCACTGAAGACTTTATAACTCATTTAAGACTACGTTTACGAGGTAACTCGCCAAAACCACGCATTTTGACATAATTGTGTGTGTTTTCGTCTGTTGAAGCGCTACTGGTGAGAAGCGGCTCTGCGTATGTGTACAGCTGAACGGGCAGCCTTTCAAACTATACTTCACTGTACTATACTTCAGCGTCGCCACATTCTCGGGTTATAAAGAATAAAGAAGGGAAAAGTTAATCTTCCGAAATGAAGCAGCAAAATCTTCTCAGGTAAAAGTTATTAGAACCGTGTCTAGGGACAAGCTGGCCATCACACTGCTCTGACCTTATCAGTCCATTTGTATCCTGTTATTTGATTCGCTCTTGTCGCTTATGACAGAACAACTAATCACGATGATCTTGTTTTTGGAAAAGATTATTGTATTCGCTTATGTCAGAAACAGCGACTCTCTTTAAAAAAATGGCTGTTGTTTTCACTACATTGCATTGTTATATTTCGTAAAAATTGTACCCGCCAACTGGCGACTGACACTGTTACTGTTACATGTACTCGCCAACACCGATTTTTACTCGCATTTGGCGCTTGGCGAGTGTTACTTTTAGGCCCTGCGTACCACCATGTACGTTTCGTAACATACTCGATGTGAAATGTCCACCGGGTGGCACTAAAAGAGTGTTAATTTTTTTTTCCCCGGAACAGATGAGTGTACATATGGTAAGTTTCATGTGAAGTTGGTTTTGTTTGTGTCACGGCAGTTCTGACTTGAAATGTCCGTTGAGTGGCGCTATAACTCTAATGCTCCGTGACGTTTTAAAATAACGTACCATCTGCACTACACCTAAACCTACCCGATAGCATGAACAAAAGCGAATGTGACGTGAAGAAAACAAATCGCAAGCATGCCGTTTTAGCTTGCTGTTGTTGGATCTCTCATCTTTCATCATGAGTCATGTTTTTGACGGGATTCGTACCTAAGGATTCGACATCCACAGTCCAATTCCGTGGCGGCAGAGCTACTGCGTAAGCTTGTTATGTCCGGAAAGCAAAACATATGGAGCTGTAATCATAACTCTGTACAAAACGATTACAAATGCTCGCTGTTTTACCGCCTCTAGTGTTCATTTCTGTTGGAAACTGCAGTGATATGTACTTATTGGTACGTATTTTGCATCTTGCGAAAAAGTTCCCAGAGGTACGCTTTCATCATGAGACCAGGTAGGCTTTATTTTTCAACATTTTTTCATTTATGCAAAAACTATCACATAAAGGAGGCATCTACACTTCCAGTGTTATGATGGCACAGAAGATGATGGTAGTTTACCCACATGAAACCAAACGTTTGTAAAGGCAGACAGCAGAGGAATGTTGCTTCCAAAGGGCTCTTTCAGTGTCTGTTTCCAGTCCGGAGTAGACTGTTTCCTGTGCTGGAGTGTCAGGATGAGCCGGCGTTCTCTCTCTCTACTCTCCTCCAGCCCCAAGGGCAGAAAACAAACAAGGCCAGTGAAGTCATCTGCCTGAGCACCCTAAGGGAGGCCTTCAGTTTCCCTGACAGAGCAGGGCGAGAGGAAAACCTGCGTGTTTCTGTATGTGTGTTTGAGAGAGATAGACACTCAAAGGTCAAAGGTTACAGCAGACTGCACTAGTAAGCATTAGAGGACAGAAGTCCGTGTGTCTTAACTACTGATGCATGTAGGAGCACCACTGATGAAACTTCAGGGGGATATAGGATGCACTGTGTAGCTCAGTTGAATGCATGAAACACTGATGTCAACTTTGTCTCTCTCAGTGCATAATCTCTGTAACCGTTAGGCAGCTCTGCAAGATGTTACTGCTGTCAAACACAGGATCTGACATGTATAAACATGCAACGATGTGCAGCCATCCGAAATGGTCACAGTGTAATGACTTCATGGCTTATGAGAGGATCTCAAGAAAAAACTGCACTTTACAACAGAAATTAAGAAAATGCACAGGTGAAACACCAAAAATGATTTTTTTGGAGATTGAAATAGATGGGCCAAGGAGCATATATTGCTATCTTATCCCTCTGGGATACTGGATTCCCTCAGAATATACAAAGCTGCATGTTTAGTGCCTTTATAGGATAATGAGTTAGTGATAAAGAGCTTTTGTTTTATGTTTTTATCCACATTCATAAAACAAGAGAGCTTACTGTATCAAATGAGGAACACTTTTTTTTATGTATGTGTATGAATATAAGGCAACAACATTTGTTTGAATTTACATTTTTGTAGATGTGTATTCTGATGCTGTTTCAAGCCATGTAAGTGTCAGTGAAGTCTGAAAGAGTGTGTTCAGAGCATTTTGCATGTCATATCATATTAAATATTAAATCATATTTCATTATTCACACCGCTGTATTTAAGACACTCTATACAGAAAACAATATTTATATTCAGTTAATATTTTCATGCAGCTATCAACAAGTCTTAATTACAATTATTAAATTTAGATTTGTTTGTATAAGGCATTTTTCTTTAAAAGCACATACTGTACACGTGTCCAAGCAAAATGTCTTCTTTTCCAGTAAAAATTCAACTTGAGAACATTCTTGTTATTGGTATTGTTGAATAAAACAGCTTTTGTTAATGTAAGTAAAAACTGAAATAAAATAAAATAAAATATAACATGTAACTAAAAAAAAAACAAAGTTGAAGTACTACAATTACTAAAACTGAAACAAAAATAAATTATAAATAAAAAATAAAATAAAATAAAACTAAAAACTAACAAAACTCACAAAATCACATAGCAATATTACAAAAAACTTAAACTAAAATAAAAATGAAAACTTTTTTTTAGATAAAAGCAGATTCAAAATATATATAATAATAAACAAAATAATACTATAATAATATATAAATATTACTTAAAGAGACACAAAACTGCATATTAGGATCATGAGTTAATAAAGAAAACATCAAAATACATAATAAATAAATTAATCAGTAACACTTTATTTTAAGGACCAATTCTCAGTATTAACTAGTTGCTTATTAGCCTGCATATTACTAGCATATTGGCTGTTTATTAGTACTTATAAAACACATTTTCTGCATGACCATATTCTAGATCCCTCAATATCTAAATTTAACAACTACAACTAACTATAAATAAGCAGCAAATTAGGAGAGTTTATTGATGGAAAAGTCTTAGTTAAAAGTGAATATGTGTTCCCTAATCTTAAGTGTTACCAATAAACCATTTAAAATGTTCATAAATTATATTGTTCATTATAATTTGCTGATTTTTTTTATGTCCATTTACTATGTGACACTTTTGAATACAGTTTAATACATTTTGTTATTCTATTACTATTATACTCCTGGGGAGAAAAAATCTTAAACAAAATAACAATCAAAACATGTTTTTGACCAAAAATTGTGATTGTCTTAATAGGAGTGATGTAGTTGTAGTGTTCTGTGTTTGTGAGAGCTAGAGTCCATATGGAGATCTGATGGGGTCTGACAGGACGCAATGCTTCACTGAGACAGACCGGCCAGCACCACAGCAGGACACTCTATAAATACCCCATCACTACCCTCTTTCTCTTCTCCCCTCTCTCATTTTAGCTCATCAAACATGAAAAGAAGGCAGATGCAGTAATAAACAAAAGGGACTGTGCAAATTAAGCATAAATAAACCCCAAAATCATTATTTAGATATTCTGCTCCAGACGGCCATGCATGAGGAGAGGCTCTGGGGGGAGTTATGTAACTGACTCTAATCCTTTTTGCTATGCAGCACAAAAACAGAAGAAACAGCTTCACCATTAAAAGAGTCAGGACAGCTTCTATCCATCTCAAATTACTGCTTCTCGGAAACGGCATTTATAACATTGTGATTAATACAGATAAAATGTTAATGATTGGCAGCCTAATATTTTATAGTTAACAAAACAGCTTCAGCATTTTCCCTCAAATTTTATTTTCCAAGACTTATTTTCCACATAAATCATGAAGAACCAGAAATACCCGATGTAAGATTAAAATGTCAAGCAAATGAGCTGATCTCAGTACTGTGATATTGAGATCCAAATCCTGTTTGTACTTTGGTTCTGTAGGAAAATGCTGAGTCACCAAATAAACCCAAGTCCTCTCAAATCAATACTGACACACGACTTCAGTATTCTGCACTAATTTGGCAGCAGTACACATAGTGGCCTGTAGTGGCCAGTGAACAAGAACAACATTCCCACTGGCTGGTCTCCCAGATGTGCCGTCCTGGTTTTGTTCACCTCTCTGTGCTGCTGCCTCAATGACAAGCAATGTGAGGCTCAATTAAACCCAACTCATTTTCTCATACTCTCCTCTGAAAGGTTCAGACAGGTTGACAGACATTCAGGACAGACTCTTGCTTTAGGCATCTGACCTACATGACAAAGGTCACACAAATTATCCCTTTGATTATGGTTAGGTTCGAAAAACTAATTTTGCAATGAATGCTGATAATAGTCATTTGTCTCAGCAGCAGGTTTGGGTTAGTTCATCATTTACTCACCCTCATGTCCTTCCAATCCCATAAGACTTTCATTCATCTTCAAAACACAAATGAAGATATTTTTATTCAAACCTGAGAGATTTCTGTCCAAGTTTTACTCCATTACACTAAAACTTTGACACTTCAAAAAGTTCATAGTCATCCTTAAAGAAATCCACATGAATATAATGGTTTAATCCAAGTCTTCTAAAAAACGTGATAGATTTATAAGATGAACAGACCTTGTGTGGCTTTTTGTTTATTAGGCGTCACTAGCAAAGTGAGAAAGAAAAAGCCTTGCATTTATCTGCTCAATGTGATCAAGACATTGATAAATAGTTGCAGTGCACCACTAAAGTTTTAGCTGAGCGTTGAGAAAATTAAATGTCTCAAAATATTTATGTTATCCATCTGTGCCTTTTTGTTCAGGTAGACTCCTATTTCTTTCTATGCGGACCACAGGAAATCCATTACTGCTCTCTTAGGACAAATGATATGTGCACAACAGTTCCACAAAATGCTGTTGGATGTGAAATATGGTTTAAAACTGTATTTACTACAATTGTCTTATTCAGACAATAGCTTACAGGTGCTGTTTTAAAATAGTAGATACATTATTACTTCTATTCAGCAAGGACACTGTAAATTAATCAAAAGCGACAGTAAAAACATTTATGATGTTACAATAAAAAATTTAATTTCAAATAAATGTTGTACTTTTGAACTTTCTAGTCAATGAATTCTGAGAAATATATCACAGTTTTCACAAAAAAATATGAAACATTACAACTGTTTTCAACGTTGATAATAAGAAATGTTTCTTGAGCAGCAAATCAGAATATTAGAATAATTTCTGTAGGATCATGAGACACTGAAGACTGGAGTAATAATGCTGAAAATTCAGCTTTGGTATCACAGGAATAAATTACATTTTAAAATGCATTAAAATAGAAAACCGTTATTTTAAACTGTAATAATATTGCACAATATTACTGAATGAGAGACTGTTTGGCTCAAACAAATACACACACATTACTGATTCCTCCATTAACAGAGCAGCAGCAGCATCAGATCTGTCTCTAAAAATAAGTTAAGAAAACAGAGCACCCAAGCAGCATGAGGGGAAAAAAAAATCAACCATGCATTTAAATCAAAAAGTATTCAGTGGAAATTCGTCTGCCACCTTCACAGCTTTATATGACAGCTCGTCTCAGCCGTGAATGCTGTGATTCAGAAAGTCTCCTGGAAATGTCAGGGAAGTTTTTGGACAAGGTGGCTGTACTGACATAAATCAGAGTTATGAGGTGGGAGTAGAGGTTTAGTGTTTGTGTTGTTGAGGAGAGGGGTAATAATATTACTGTGGGGTTTGAACTGAACCCCAGAGCTCACAGGCGGAGCCGCGAAAACAACAGCAGCCAAAGAGACCATTCCTCATCTCCTGGCTCCAGAGAAGGGGTGGAGGAGAGAGAGCCAGAGGGTGGACACCACACCACAGAGAGAGAAAAAACAACTATTTCTCTTCATTTTCCAACTGTCTGCAATTACGGTAAAATGTGAATAATCTGCACAGCGGTAACATTCATACAGGCAATTTATGGAACACCCCTATTTTCTTTTCATTTTGGAATGGGAAAAGACATGAGAGAGAGGGAGAGTGGATGAGAGTCAGCTGATGGAGTGGGCTGAAGAGGGAACAGCACCACAGGCGATCTGGCAGAGTCATTCACTAAACTCCATCCACATGGAGCTCACAGTAACCCCACTTCCCACAATTACACTAAGTGCAAACTTTCACATACGCACATGCACATTAATTTATTTATATGGTGATGATGTTAAAGTTCATTTGATTTCACCAGCTACGAGGAACTTAACTGTAAAGGAACCTTTACCTTTGGAAAACGGTTCCTATGAATCACAATGTCCTGAATGTGCTACTTTTTAGGACTTAAGAGTTCAAATAAGCATGGAAAGTTGTGTACAGAGTGATGAAAGGATGATGTGTTTTTGTAGTCCAACCTGGAAGTTACCAACTAGTAGGCCAAACTTTAAGTTAGAATCATCTGCTTTCCTCGAAACAAAAAGCCAATTGGACTCTTCTGTTGACTTTTGAAAAATGCAAAAAAGTAAACTCTGTGACCAACAAAAAACCTGATTCTTACACGTTTTGTTCATCATGATAATCTTCACAAATGAACACAATTTTAAGAATTTTAAAACGTAAATGCAAACCACAGAAGCAAAAAGCTAAATGTAGGCTTAAAGAACTACACTACATTCGCATGACTTCCATCACTAAGCTTCCGACAACTCTTTCAGTCGGTCACACTTTATTTTAAGGTCTGATTCTCACTATTAACAAACCATTAACTATGACTTTTGCCTCAATAAACTCCTAATTTGCTGCTTATTAATAGGTAGTAAGGTAGTTGTTACGTTTAGGTATTGGGAAGGATTAGAATGTAGTCATGCAGAATATGTGCTTTATAAGTACTAATAAACAGCCAATATGTTAATAATGGGCATGCTAATAAGCAACTAGTTAATAGTGAGAATAGGTCCCTATACTAAAGTGTTACCAGTCAATCTTCATATAAATTCTACAAGATGGAAAGTCTGAGTTAGAATAGTTTGCAAGAGCGTGAGTATAAACACAATGAGGCTGTACAACCCAAATAGTAATTAGATGAGTTTACCTGTTTAACATGATTTTTTTAACATGTTGAACATGAGTTTTTGGCGGTTGTGTTAACCACAGACCTTATTTCAGCCATTTAACCACAAACTCACTCAAAAAAGCAATTGACTTTGGAAAGATGGAACTGGCAGTTAAAAAAATCCAACTAATTTCTTTGTTTTATTGCAGCAATCTATTGCAAGAACAGAAACACTGCCCAAAAATTAAAGTTTTGTCATCTTTACTGACCAACAATATTCATAGTGTCAATGTCAGGTTTATTAGAAAACTAGATTAGGAAATAAATTGGAGCAGAGGAGAAATGCAGAGAAGGGGATTGGAGCTAATGCTTCTGTTAACCAGCCAAGCTATTATAAAAGGCCAACTTTTGGCTGATTAATCAGTTTGGCCAATAAATTCAACACTGAAAATGAGTTAGATGTTGAGCAACAGTGGATAAATAGCATGCATATATGGATTTTAAAATGATAGCAATTACAGAGTATGGTATGCTAAATGTACAGCCCCATCCAGATTCATATGTCAGTCAGCAGAATCCAATATACGGTAATTCCACTTAAGAACAAACTGAAGAATGAGCAAATCAAGATGTCTGGGGATTCGGGCTTTGTTTGTGTGCCAATTTAGTACTTCCCAGATAAGTCTTTATTTCTACACACAATGCCTCAGTGCAAGCCAATGGTATGCCAGAAAAATGTGTACTTCATTTAGTGGGCTCTCGGCATTCAGTTCTGCTTGTTACTCTTAAGCACTGCCATCCTGCCAAATGCTTGCTTCATCGGTCAGCACATTCCAGGCTGAATACTGGCCTGTTATGGATGCTGCCGGCTCACCGTCATAATGGCCAGCACTGAAACAGTTTTGTGTCTGCTGGACCATCTCTTGACACTCTGACCTCATCCCATTACCTTCACAGATGCCTCTCAACATGGGAACAGCAGAGAGGTTAACAAGGCCATTGAGAGAGGTCAACAACCTTGCTGCAGTCACTCCAGGCTTTTGGAGATTAAGCGTGAACACATGCCATAGTTTCACGGAGCTCTACAAAGCTGTAACTTCCAGACTCAGGTCTCTATAATGTAGACGGCTAATAAGTCTGTCTGACGGCCTGCATGTGGGATGGGGGTGTTTAAGGACACAAAATGAGAGCTGTTTAGATTGCTGTGCTAGGCTGTGTGGATGGTAATCCCCTCACAAGACGGGGCAATCTAAGCCTACACGGCTCTTTAGACATGCCTGAGAGACTGCCGTCATGGTTCAGCATGACTGGACTGAGCATAAGCCCTCTGGTTTACGCAGCCTGCTGTGTCAAAGACAGAGACACAGAAATTCAAACTATAGATCTGCAATCTTTTAACTGGAGGTTCTCATGCAGCCATCAATTATACAAGCAACAAATTCCACTAAAGATTGATTTCTGGATTATCTTACATAGCTTCAGAGGGGATGTCAATATAGGATTTCATCAGCTCTATAACTGAATCGCTATCTGCATGGCATTTCTCCTTTTCGGCATCTCATGAACTTTATGTGAACTTTATGTGAGTTTTTATGAAAAAGAATCTTTAAACATCTAGTTTAAAAATCTGTGCATGAAATATAATCATTATTTTTTTGTATTTAACCATGGAAAATATGGTGACACTTTAGTATTAGGGACCAATTCTCACTATTAACTAGTTGCTTATTATCTTATATTACTTATGCCTATTATGAACATTTTGGCTGTTATAAAGCACATATTCTGCATGACCATATTTTACATCCCTAATCCTACCCAATACCTTAACTTAACAACTATCGTACTAACTATTAATAAGCAGCAAATTAGGAGTTTAGAGGCAAATGTTATAATGAATGGTTTTGTTAAATTTTGATAAAATGTTTATACAATTTACAATAATGCATACAATATATTCTATATTTTCTATTCAAGTAACATTAAAAGATTCTGATTTATATAACAAATAAAAAACATGGGGAATAAATTGAAAGACAACTAAACAAATAAATATAGAAGAAATGATATTTATTTTTAATTTAATTTATTCTATATTTAATTTATTTATTCATTTATTCATTCATTCATTCATTCATTTATAGAATTGCATCCAAAGATTTTTTTCTTTGTTATAATCTCAGGATGGTTACATTTTTAACTTGATTTCACACAAAAATATGAAAATAAATTCTGTTTTTCATTTAGCATTTTAAGATGAGTTGATCATTGAGATTTTCTGAAATCACTATTTTAATTTATTTTTAATTTATAAATTTATAGAGGACAAGATTGACACATCAAATCAGTTTTACTACAGTTTTATTGAGCAACAACTCTATTAAGCAGGAGCACTACAGAAATTATCAACAAAATACATGTGACAGACATGAATTTAATGTGACAATAATTGTGACTCATGTTGAATGAGAATAAAAATACAAACGTAAAAATGACACTTACGTACCTCCTTGTTGGATTGGTCTTGTGTGAGGTCTGTAGACTAGATGTGGGTGTTGACCACACACATACAAGAGAGGCATTAAAGGGCCGCTCTGTATAAATAGTGATGACATACTGGTTAAACATCTTCAGTGCCTCCAAACATAAATCTGATTCTCCTAAAACAGACTGCAAACTTGGCATTCCCCTACCATCTTCCGCTCTTAAACTAATGTTTACACACCTAATTACAGATCAGAGGTTAAAATGCAGGAAAGGTCAGCAGTTGTAAGGCAGGAAACTCTGGCATGTTGCACGGTTTGCTTGTTTGTAGTCAGTGGGAGATGCACTGGACAAGCCAGCAGCACAGCAGAAAGAGGTGAGTGTCAGAGCGAGCCTCAGGCAGAGCGAGCGGCTTGTCTCCTATCATAACTCACATCACCATGGGACGCACTGTGCAGTGGAAACAGTTGTGAGCTCAGGACCCCTGCGTTGCATCAGCTTGGAGACAGAGATGGAGAGAAAGTGCTGCATGCTTTACATCTCTCGCAGGCCAAAGATCATAAATCAGGGGACGCACAAAAAGGACAGTGTTTTCATAATGTTTCTTTCTCAGTGTGGGGGTGTGCAGATTTGCAGAGCCCTTTGACAGAGCAGATTCCTGACTAATGGAAAGCAGGCCAAGCACGAGACGCTGCGCTAGTTCAGTGTGTGCTTCCCTCATGACATATCAGTGGCCAAAATATTATTCTTTAATAACGGGAACATTTTTTATTATAATTAATGTTAATAATAAAATTACAGCCATTAATTTGTCTTGTTCACTAATAACAGCAGTTAATTGGTTCTCATTCACTAATAATTTATATGCACAGGAAAATGTTTTGCATAATTTACAACTAATGCGTATGTACATGAATTTGTTCTTAACTCGTTCCAAAGTTAATGAATTTGGATTATTCCAAATGAGCAACCAAGTGCCTAAGGTTACTAATTTGCATAAAACACACACAAACATTTTCCATATAAGGACTTTACAGACAACCTTTCCTTTATGGCCTTTTGTCACTCTCAGCATACAATGCGCTTTAAAGACTCGATCTCACATGAGAGCATGTGCAGTAAGATCATCGAGCAATTTAGAGTATGTCACCCTCAAAACCAGTTCAAATACAACAAACAAACAAACTGCAGACTTTTAAACAGACTGGGATTAGAGATCACCATGTCATTAGCAATATAGTATGAAATATATGTAAAAATGTTCATCTTCACAGTGTGTGAGTTTTCTGGTTTCACTTGCTCGTACATCTTTTGTAAATTTTGAATCAATTTTAGTATGAAAGTTATTTGGTTATCATGATTTGTTTGTGAAAATGTTCATAGATTTCATGAACAAATTCATAAATTTCACAGACAAATAGATATATGCACAAAAAGTGTGTACACACGTGAATGAGACTCATTGGGTCTCATTCACTAAACATGCGTACGCACACATTTTTGCGTGAAATGTGCGTACGGACGTTTTCACGAATAAATCATGATTCATCAAAACCTTTCGTACTAAAATTTATTCTAAATGTACGAAAAAATTCAAGAACAACTTATACCGCACGTACGCAATAATCATGTATGCCCGGGGCCTTATAAGCATGTATAAAGAACCCTACATATAATTAGATATGTTATTTCCAGGGTGGGTGAAAAGTAACTAGACATTAAAATTGATAATAAAGTATAATTAGAGGTCCAATTATATATATAGAGAGAGAGAGAGAGAGAGAGAGAGAGAGGTCCAAACAACAAATCACCTGATCTATTCTTATATAAACGGTGATTATTGTGTCTCACCTTGTGTTTGGAGGCATGGCACACTTGGTACTGCTATTGCGGCGCGTGCTCTAAGGAGAGAGCGCACAGATATGTTTGCTGAGAGTGACGAATGGCTGTTCAGTCGCTTTAGGTTGCCCAGAGAAGTCCTTTTTGATTTATGCAACTCACTGGAACCACACCTAAGCCATATCACCATTTTTTGGATTTGTCTTTTGTTTCGGTGCCATAATTGTCTTTCTCTGGACGAGTGCCGCTTTGCGGAAAGCCCTTTTATGGAGCTGGTTTGGGCGTGTATTATGCTAATTACGAACCTCGTGCACGCGGGCGCTCATTTAGAAGACTCCGAATTCACTAACAGAAGAACGGGTTTAAGAACAAGCTCATGTGCGTACGCACGTGTTGTGAATTAGGCGGAAGGTTTTCGTGAGAAGTTCAAATGTGCGTATAAATACGAAAAACGTACGCAATTATTAGTGAATGAGACCATTGTTCTTTTTTGCATATTCTCTTTATAGCTTATATACGTATAGCCATTCAAACTGAAACAGTTGAAATACAAAAGTAAAATTATTAGTTCATTTATCTGCCACAAAAAGCTGCTGATTATTGGATCATTATTGGCCCTAAAATTGCATCGAATCCCTGTGGTGTTCAATATTTATTGTCTATGATAACATCATAATTGTGGTTTTATCAAAGTGGAACATGACACTATGAAAATTAAATTTTTAATTGAATTTCAACATTCACAATGTTATTTTTAAATAATATTTTTTATTGTAATTAATGTAATTATTTCATTGTATTTTCAGTGTAAATACATCTAAATACAGGTTTAAACACACCTAAATCTGTCACTTCTGCTGTGCAAAAATGAATTTTGTTGATAAATGAATTTATTTATTAAATGTAAGAATTTAACATAAAAAAGACATCTAATAAGTTTAGAAAAAAATGTCCCTATAAAGGTAAAAATGCTCTTGGAAATCAATTTAAGGTAGCAAATATCACCCCTTAATGAAAAAGTCCATTTCTGTCACTCCTGTCAATTAACCACCACACAGAATATGAGAAGCTTTGGGAATTAGCTATCCATGACCAGCCAAGGTACAAGCAAAAAAAAAAAAACACACTTAGCAAAACATTGGCTAATTATTGTTACCAAAATATCATTTTTGGCCAGTATCAAGTTAGGGATGTACCCCATAGTGCATCCCTAATTCTCTCATAATGCAAATGGCCAAAGTATGCAACATCCCACATCACTGGGAATCTCGTCTTGCTGCTCCAAAGACCTCCACAGGAAGTGGATGGGCATCTTTGTGGGAGGAGCTAACAGCCTATCACTATCACTTTCTGACTTCACTCTCTGAGGTCAGTAGTGAAGCTTAGGTTTGCTTGTCCTCAACATCACAGCAGTCAGCATTACACTGATATCTTAACTATATGGATTTAGCAGAATAATGATTCCTCGCAGTTCTCATAATCACAACATTCAAGCACTGTGTTTGATTCATTTATTCTGTGTAATTCTACCTGAACTAAAATGACCCAGGGCTTTGTGATTGAGATTGAGGGGTCCAATCGACAGCCACAGAGAGGCCTGCAATCGAGCCGAGCAATGCAGATTGTACTGTTCCAATTTATAAATCCATCAAGAAACTTAATCCATGTGATATTAGTAGAAAGTGAAAGACAAAACCAAGAAAACAGTGTGGCGCACATTGATTTTCTCTCAGGAATATTAATGGGTGGCTCCTCCCCCAGCATGATACAAATCAACTGCCTGCATATACACACAGACCCATAAATAGACACATAATGCACATCTCAGCAAATCAGCCTCAAGAACACTAGATCTACTGTCAGGATCTACTGTGCAATCACGTAAAAATACCATTATTCTTTCAAAATTCAGGCAGCAAAGTCTTGGTGAATTTAATAAATGGCTATGTTACAGCCACTCCAGCAACTAAATCAAAGATTTACGGTATTCTCTGTGTCAGCGCTGAATTTTTCCCACACCGACCATATCGGAGATAACCTCGTAAATTTGGTGCCCTAGAATGTCGGTGTGTGTTGACGTGCACTTCCAATCAAGACAAAAATGGCAGGCAAGTTTACAAAGCAACGCCAGCCAAAAGCCATCCAACACCCTATGAAATTACAAACTCTATCTTCATTCATGCAGCAGATGCCAAATTTATTCCAAAACAGATGCTTTGTTTGTTTTATCAGTCTCTGTATTTATCAATCAAACACTAAAGGCCTTCACATGCCTGGTTCGGTAAGGCAGTCACTGCAGTTGGTTAAAAGTTATATGAGCTACATGGAATGTATGTCACATGACCTAGTGATCATTGAGCGCTTACCTCTGACTCCCATTTCCCATACACTGTTAAGAAACAACTGGGCTTTCATAGTGTGACCAGCCTTCCAGCACATTGACTTGCCTCTCTTAACACTATAAACACACTGACAGCTCATGTGAGTGATTCCCTTTGGCTTGACTCATTAAAGCAATCTGTTGATATTAAACTGCCTGCACTTGTGAAATTATAAAACTACGTGCAATGCAAGTCCAGCATGCAAAACTGTTTTCTCCTGGGAGGAAAACCATTTTTGCAGAGGGATTAAAAAAATTAACAATTTATATTTATAAATTCCATCTTTCTCTTTGAAAAATCTTCAAAAATAACTTTTAAATTGACTCTCAAAGCTATATGTTCTATACTTCAAAGACGGGTCTTGAAATTAAATACAGCTGCCAGGATAGTTTGTCAATTCTCATTCATACTGTTATGCGGTATATCAACTGTAAGATATACATCGTAAATAAATGGTTTCCTGTACAGAGACTGGTTGAAACAACCAGCATGCATTTTCATACAAACACATGGCATAGGGAGTATATATATATATATATATATATATATATATATAAAATATGAAATATAATTTTCACCCACCCACTTCCATCCTAAATATTTCCAATGGGGTGCCTGAAAGCAGCTGGGTATGGCAGACCATGTGCAGTGCCAGAAATCAGAGTGTCAGTATGTAGCCGCTGGAGCCTCCAAATTTTATTTTTTATTTTTATTATGGCTACAAGTAGAAGTAATAGTGGTGCATGAATGCTGCATATCCCGTTTCACATATTGTAGCTTTTAAGAACCCTCAAAAATACAAATAAACATGCTGCTAAATGCCTCATAAGTCTGGAAGTCCAGAGAGGGGCTTTTCAGCCAGTCTGAAGAATGTCTTTATAACAGCAGAATCGTATCTAGTCTAAAATTTCATCTTCCACTGATGAGAACCACAAGTGGGTTCCTAGAGTCTGGTGATAAGGGACTTTGTGATTTCAGTTCATAAGAACTTACTCTATGTTGATAGATGAAACAACTGTTTTGCTGAGTGCGGTGAGCATGACAGGTAAATTGGTCAAAGTTAAGCCTGATTCTTTTAAAAAAGGAAAAGGAAAAACTTGACTAATGTTCTTCTTGTATTATGGTTAAGCACACTTCAGTGTCACCCAACATGACAAAAGCTTGAATCATTACATTAAAACAACTGGGTGTCTTTTTTTCACTTTTAAGTTGTTCCAATGCAATATGGAATATTTAACTGATTTACAATTTGACAGTCACTAAAAACACTGTCTTACAATTAACACAACATGTACCATAACTCTTGTCATATAGCACATGAAACAAACACTGTTTTAAATAACAACAGCTGGTTGGAGAAAGCTGTAGCACTAAAGTAACATTACAGTAGGTGGGTGACACAAAATGTATCTAGAATATCACTGAGAATCAAATCGAACTGAGAATAACAGGAATTCCTAAACAACTCCAGTATTTGCATGCAAATCTAGTAAATAGACTTCTTTTTGAGGGGAAGGGTGTGGGTTGAAGTGAGGGTAGAGGTGTAAAATGTGACAGATAAAGACCCTTAACACCAATAAAACCTTTGAAAGCAAACTGTTTTGTGAAACACTCACACACAAACTGCATTCATTCTCAGATAACATCGTTAAGGGTAATTAACAAGTCACAATTATCAAATAGTGCATCTAGCCGAAGGTGAGATCTCAACCTACTTAGAATGAACTATGGGGATTTGTGAGAATGTGTTAAATACACACAGAGAATTCAGGGCTGAATACAAAGACTATTCAGACAATGTGTCTCCAGGAGGGATGCTCCATATGCTGTAATTAAAAAAGACACTTGGATGCCATAATTACTTTTGCTGGGATAAATTGGTGTCTGCCTACATTCAACATAATTATGACCTTTGTAAGATAAAGCACTCAGTCACTTCACTCTCACAGCCAAACAAACAGCAAAAACAACGTACATAAGCACAAATGAAGAAGACGAACTTTATATTCTAAAAATTAGTAAGACAAATTACAGTGTTACAAGTACAAATGTTGTTAGAACACAACACTTTACACAAGAAGTCAGGAAATTAAAAAAATAAAGTTGAACTTTTAAACTTATTAGTACGATTTGAACACATTTTGCACATTAAACTGTAATGAGATACTATTTAATAGTAACAACTGATGGTAGCAAAATGTTACCAGTAAACAATGAAAGACACTTGTAGCCCATCTCATAAACATACTAGTATCAGGTACTAGTGACAAAAATACAATTCTATGTCAAAAATTCTATTTTTAATCTGTCACTAGTAATACAACAGTCGTTTGTAACAGTTGGGATAGTGACTAATAGCAAAGGAACAAGTAGGCTACTACTGACTAATGACAATACTAGTCAATACTAATAATAAGTCCCAGTCTCTTAAAAAAAGAAGCATACTGTCACTATACTCTAGGATTAATTGCTAGTAAATAAAAAAATAAATAATACAGTACCAAAAATAGCTAGATATTTGTAAGCAATACATGGTAAAAAAAAAAAAAAAAACTTTCCATAAACAAAACATCAAAAAATAAACATGAAGCATCTGTAACGCTGTGGACTCAAACTCGCACTAAAGTTTTCAAGCAGATTTCAGTCACTCACCGTTGACTGCGTGAAGAGCGCTTGAGCAATAGCGTCCATAAAGAATCAACGCGTCTGCAGAAACCGTCCTGGTATTTTCACTGCTTCCAAAGGCTGGTGAAGTTCACGGCAGATCTGAGCCGCCTTCTCTCTACTCCTCTCTAAAGTAGGACACACTCCCGTTGCTGAAGGTTAATTCGGGCAGCTACTACACATCTCTGCGTCCATCATCCTGGAAGCGACTGCTGCAAACTGCCTTGAATCCCGCTGCTGAGTCGCGCTGCCCCCTCGCTCTCGCTCCGCACTGGACCGCCGCTGGCAGGACCGCCTCACATTCGCTCTGTAGACCGCTGATCTGGAGCGACAAGCTGTAAGGCTATGGGAGAGTGGCCATGCGCGGGGGCTCACGACGGGCGACACGTTCAAGCTCAGGAAGAAACTTGAACTCTACTGTAATTAATGTCGAACCAACAGTAAACAGGCACTGCAGAGTCTGTTTATTGGACGCTTTAAATGCTGACGCTAGAATATGTCGACTACAAACATTTCGTTTAGACTAATAAAATATGAGTCATGGTAAAAAGAAAATGCAGGTCTAGAGGACACCGGGGGAAGTATATTGCTATATCTCTAGAGCTATACAAGGTTATATAGAGAGCTCTGACAAGGTTTTAAGTTCACATAAGGCAATATGTTACCTTTTTATTGGGGGATGATGTCGCATTAGTATTTATTTTTGGGCAATATGTATACAGTAAGTATATGTTGCCCAAAATGGTTTGATATTTTTGTTACACTTTGCTGTTTAATGAATTGTTTTATGCTTCTCTTACGGTATAAATCTAAAATATATAGGTTTTTACCCTTTGACAGAATGCCCTGTAAACATGTTCAGTAAACCTTTTTTTGTTTGTTTTTCAGAGCAATAAAAAAATTAAATGGGTACAAAACTGTCAGGGATCCTTTCAAAAGGTACTAATATGTACTTTAGGTACTAATATGTGCTTTTAAAGTACTAATATGTACCTTTAAGGTACTAATAAAGGTACAATTAGGGGTAAGCAAGGTACAAAGATGTACCTTTAAGCTTTTGCACATGAGGGTACTGCCCCAGTGACAGCACTTCTACACTTTTAGAAAAAAAGGTGCAAAGACAGCAAAAACAGTTGCTGGTAGCCATGGACTTCCATAGTATTTTTCCATACTATTAATGTCAATGGCTACCATCAAAGTATCTTCTTTTGTGTTCAACTGAAGAAAGAAACTCATACATGTTTGGAACAACATGTGGGTGAGTAAATGATGACAGAATTTTCATTTTAGTGTGAACTATCCCTTTAAGGTATATATGTGTCCACCCTGAGAAACTAAACTAAATCCACCCTGAGAAACTAAACTAAAAAGTGTGACAACTAGCCCCGGTCTTCCCTATTCAGTGAGACATATAACCATCTCCACCCATACTGACAATCCCACATATTGTTTATTGATTTCTGTAACAGTCTATTATACAGTCCTCTGGCCTGGAAGAGTCTTTGAAATATGACTCTGTATTGTTTAAGGTAAAGAACTAAATAAGCACAAAGGTTGAGGCACAAAGAGCAAAGGAGTGGTATTTGTTATATAATGAAGGTACAACATGTTCTTGTCCAGTGACTCTGCTATGGGCTTCTCGGGGCAAAACAGATTTTTTTTTTTTATTTGCCCAAATCTTTCACATACTTCCAAAACATCACATCTGACAGCACATCATTACAGAAAGACTTTGATGAGCATGCATGTCATACCCCTGTTCGTTAATCAAAAATAGATGTTGTACATATAGAACATACATACAGTAAGGCTGTGGGGGGCTTACCGTGGGTAAATTACTGGAGGCAGTAATAATGTTCTAACAAACCATAACAAGAACTGAAAGAGCACAACAGATCTAATGACATGTGATTAAGTAGTCTCTGTATATGATCTTAAAAAAATGATCATTTTTTAAACACTGTAGGTCAACTGTAGGTCAACCTACAACTGTAGGTCAACCCTTTTTTAAACATATGCCTAATGTATAGATCATACATAACTTGCACATATCTATAAAAAATATTCAGAGATTTAAAATATGTACATTTGTTTATATACATTTTTTAATTATCTAAAAATGAAAATATATATTGATTATACAAGTGTATTTATAAATGTGTTAAAATTAATAATAATTCAAATTTATTTAAGTTAATCATGACTGAGTCTTATAACTGACCCAAATATGGAAAAAAATTTATTTACCATTTGCAGTAGTGCAACTGCAGTTCTGGTGTAGAGCCAGGGTTGTCATAAACAAAAATAAAGGCCCTTAGTTCATATGAGTTCATTAAACTAAAACGTCATGGGGCTCAATTAGACATTCAGTTTCAGAGCAACGTAGCAAGCCTGAAGGGATTCATTTGCATAATTCAAAACCTGTTAAATCAGTGGCGTGCACTGCAGCATAAACATTCTCACACGTACTGTACACCCTTGTACTGTACGACCTCTCATACAAAGCTCATCTCTTTGTCCACTAATCACTTCCCCAAAACTGTTTGGACAAAACTAGGCCAATAACAGTCTATTTTTCTCCTCAGCTTGTTTAAAGCTTTTAATTGTTGCATTGTCCTTTTATTAAAAATTGTTTGCTAAATATGAGTAACAAAGTCAAACAGTGATTTCACACCGTAGAATAATTGAAACATGCCACAATTAGAGAATATATTCTGGACTTTTCTGTAGACATAAGAAATCATTATTTGTACTCAGACTATTTTTATACCGGGAATTGAATTTATAATAACTGAAGTTGCCTTTTGTCTGTACATTTGGGAAAATCACATTGTATCCGAGCTGTTGAAATAGGATGACCATCAGTGTGAATTATTATTATTATACCCTGTAGATTTTCCAGAACTGTCACACACATTATACAACTAAAGTGCTTTGAGATAATTGTCCACTGTTGTCACATTGAAGATTATTTAAAACAGTTTCAAGCCTTTCAGTATGTATGTCACAAACAACACTGTATGGACGTCATTGGACATACTCTTCAACAGATATTGTGTGAGGCTTTAATATTGTGAGTTGGAAATGTGTTTGTCTAATTTTCCTTCTCAGAAATTCTGAGAAACTGCAATCCATTTTTGGTCTTAGAAAGTAACAAAAAGTGTAAATGTAATCTATGGACCTGTTCCAAATAGTACATGACAACCGGGGCATCTCATTTCTCCAGCCAATTTCTCCATCAGTACAAGATTCAAGACAAAGATGGATAGAGAGAAAGAGAGAGAGTGAGAGATAATGAGCTGTTTACCTTGTTTCCTGCGGCTTTATTTAACTTTTCAAAGAGTCTCAGGTTCAGAGTTTGATGCATAAAGATAGACGGCTTTTGCAGTTGCGAAGCAGCTGAAAATAAGTCTGTGATTCTCACTTCAAATAATAAAATAAAATGTTATTATATTACTAAAAACTAGCCATACAATGATGCATTGCCAGAACAGGAAATTGCATTTTAAAATAAGTTTTAAATCAACCTTTGAAAGGGACAAAACATTTACCATATCTTTTCTGATCCAAATTCACCTCTCCCTTGGCCATATGATTAATACTAATAAAATATTTGCTCCAGTGTTTATTCCATGTGTTAAATAACACTTTTTCTGTTGTTTATGCATTTATGCATGTAAGTTTTTCAAGTTACTATTCAATCAATGTCATTTGGGTAACATTTTATTTGATTGTCCACTTTAGACATTCTACTAAGTAAGTAATTAACATTGCACTGGCATGTTAACAAGCATTCATTAGAATATTAGTAGAAGTATTGGTATTGTCTGTTTAATATCTGCCAGCACTTTATTTTGATGGTGCCCCAACAGACATTCTACTGACTATAAGTAACTTTGCAAGTATGTCAACTTATTCTACTAATCCTAAAATAAGAGTCTACTTAGATTCTAATGAGAGTTAGTTGACATGTAGATGCAAATGAAAGGGATAGTTCACCCAAAAATGAAATTTCTGTCATTAATTACCATGTCATTCCAAACCTGTAAGACCTTTGTTCATCTTCGTAACGCAAATTAAGATGAAATCATTTTTGATGAAATCCGAGAGCTTTCTGACCCTGCACACTGAGTCTAAGTGAAATGGCAGCAACCAATAACAGAAGTGTCATGTGCATAGGAATATCTTAGCCTTGTGAAGTTTTGGACCAGATGTTATCAAATTAAAATCTAATGTATCATTTACTTCTTGTACTGAATAGCTTGTGATACTACATGAACGATGACTTATGTGGATGGAAAAAAATGTTTTGGACACAATGGCCTAAACACGAATTTGTTTACCACTTTGTAAACCAGGCATTTTCTTAGAAACTATCATTCCACCCACAGATGAAAGAGCAACAAAAAAGCAAACAAAGAGGCCAACATAATCACTGACATGCAATAATGTGAAGAGTTTATAATCAGATCTGATTGATAAAGACAGGATCTTCAGTCATTTTGTTGGAGAGAGCTTACAAAAATCCCTTAGGTTTTCTGTGGATGAAAATCCTTGCCATATTTTATAATGCCTGCCATATTTTCTGGTCGATTGCCCATTTCACAAATGCTGCAATAATGAACCAGAACAAGGAACG
The DNA here is from genome assembly GCA_021397915.2 of Tor tambroides. Lineage (NCBI taxonomy): Eukaryota > Metazoa > Chordata > Actinopteri > Cypriniformes > Cyprinidae > Tor > Tor tambroides. The sequence goes on along the minus strand of JAFVLL020042344.1, from coordinate 391 downwards.
CCATCACGACTTTCATCAAACAAGTACTACGAATAAACAGAATCATGCTTAATTTCCAGATGGAAAATCTTACTAATGCCCTGCAGATTGAGGTACTTAAGGGACATGAAGTCAAAGAGTTAATTATTGCAAATAAAGCTAAATCGATCTATACGTGAGACGACTGCAAGCACCAAGGGTACTGGGCAGCATACTGTACGTTTCCAAGCAAGATCATAATTACTCTATCAAGCGACTTCAGAGGAAATCCAAACATAATGAGTGCGGACTAACACTATAAGTCTGTGCCACACTTTAATTACTTCAGCTCCTCTGGAGAACTCTTACCAGTACATTCTTACCATTCCTATGATTGTACATGGGCACAAAATGGGATTATACATTTACTTAA
>JAFVLL020042343.1:0-62768 GCA_021397915.2 Tor tambroides | reverse complement strand
TTTGACTTTTAGTTTGTTACTTTTTCTTATTTGTAAGTCGCTTTGGATAAAAGCGTCTGCTAAATGACTAAAAGTAAAGTAAAGTAAAGTAAATTTAATATGATGTGGACACCAAAATGGGACATCTTGTCTTTGACACACAAATATAAAACATTCAGAAAAGAAAAAAAATATCATACTTCAAAACCACAGGTGATGATTGTTCTCATCTTTACTAGGAAGGAAATTCCCAGGAAAGGTCTGGAGCACTTGAAGCTTTCATGGCAAACTCCTGAGCTTGAATTGAATGAGCTCATCAGTGACCGGTCTCAAACCACTGTACAATCACAAAGCTTGAATTTACAGAAGGCTGTAATTCAGAAACCGCATGCATTCAAGGGACAACTTGGACATAATGAAAGGAAAAGACAAGGGTATGTTGGGTACGGCTGGTTGACTGAATGATAACTATAATCATTGCACTATTGCAGTAATTCAGAAGCAAGCAATTCTTCCTTTCCTACAGTAAATAATATGAGGAAGCAAATCCTTTAGACCCCAAAGTGAACAGACAAAACTGAAAATATGCTAATATTGGCACAGGTATGAAGAGAGAGTTAAGAGGATTTTTATTAAAAACATGTTCCATGTTTCTGTAGTGTGGAAAGCATATACTAAGAGCTAAATCATTCTTGGGATTTGTAAGAAGTGGCTCAATGAAAATTCCCAGGTAGTTAATTCCCAGGCATGGATAATAACAGTCCTAATGAGCTTCTAAGCCCGGCGGATCCTGGCTTTCAGCCGTTTGACGCTCCAGCTTTGATCCTGGACCTCTGTTTCATGGGGGTCTGTTCTACCTAACGATAATTCCCTAAATGCGCTCATCTACAGGATTCACGGCTGGACTACACCACACTGTGGAGCAGAGGAAGAAATACGGTAATAGAGTATGAACCTCAGAGCACATCACGAATGAAGAATAGATGGCTTGAGCTTTGTGTTCTTTGTGTCCTTCATTCTGAAAATAATTGGATACTGGCAGGCTGGATAGTGGCATCAAGGCAGTCAAAAATAATTCAGTCACCAATTAATTATTCTATGTAAACATTGTACTGTAAATGTGCTTCTTCAACTGTGCAGACTTCAAAGAGTTAATATTAATAGGTTTAGCTAAAACAGTTTATTTAAAAAAAAAAAAAAAAGTAGGGGCCTGTCATTTTATTCTTCTGATGACTGGGCTACATGTGTGCTGCTGTCCAATTACATTGTCTTCTTTGGAGCTCCTGTGAAATAACAAGAGAGAAAATACTATCAAGTTCAGTAGGTGACAGTATGATGAATAAATATTAATGGTAACACTTTACAATAAGGTGTCATTTGTTAACATTAGTTAATGTATTAACTGTGAACGAACAATGAACAATTGTTCATTTGTTTATTACACAATTGAATAATAATCAATTGTTAATAATCAATTGTTAATAAACAATTGTTTATTACACAATTTATTAATCTTTGTTAATGTTAGTTAATAAAAATACAGTCGTTCATTGTTCGTTCACAGTCACAAACAACTTATGTTTTTAATAATGCATTAGTAAATGCTGAAATTAAGGGGGAAGTGTTGTGTGGCCAAGTATCGTGACCCATACTTGGAATTTGTTCTCTGCATTTAACCCATCCAAGTGCATGCACACAGTAGTGAACATACACGAGCAGTGGGCAGCCAATGCTGCAGCACCCGGGGAGCAGTTTGGTGCCTTGCTCAAGGGTCTCACCTCAGTCGTGGTATTGAGGGTGGAGAGGGTGCTGGTTATTCACTCCCCCCACTTACAATCCCTGCCGGACCCGAGCCTCGAACCCACGACCTTTGGGTTACAAGTCCGACTCTCTATCCATTAGGCCACGGCTGCCCCAATTAATAAATGATTAATAAAAGATTAATAAATGCTGTAGAAGTATTGTTCATTCTTAGTTCATGTTAACTAATGTAATGAACTAATGTTAACTAATGAACCTTATAGTAAAGTGTTGCCATATTAACATCTAAACTGATACTTTAACCTGTTAACTTGTGTACCCGTGTTTTAAGCTCTTTAACCTACAGTTGCGCCGGCGCCACTGAAGTCATGCAGTAAGAGCGCTGCTAATTCAGTTTTAATGTGTGCCTGGAACGGCCGTAGATGAGGCATTAAGTGCATGGCACTGCGACCAACTTAACATTTTACAGAGTTTAAACCCATTTGAAAGATATTATTGCTTTATGAGACACCAAATGGAAATATTGTGACATTTATACTCTGCTTTATTCACTTAAAGGGGTAGTTCATTCAAAAATGAAAATTCTGTAATTAATTACTTATTCCAAACCCGTAAGACCTTCGTTCATCTTCGGAACACAAATTAAGATATTTTTGATGAGGTCCGAGAACTGACCCTCCCATAGACAGCAAGGGTACTACCACGATCAAGGCACAGAAACGTAGTAAGGACATCGGTAAAACAGTCCATGTGACATCAGTGGTTCAACCATAATTTTACAAAGCTACGAGAATACTTTTTGTGCACAAAGAAAACAAAAATAAGAACTTTATTCAACAATTCATCTCCTCCGCGTCACCCTAGAGCACCATTTTGGAGAGTATCACGATGCATGCGCGTGCTAATTAATTTTTAAATTAATACTCTTATTCTATAAAGATGTATTAAATTGATCAAAAGTGATAGTAAAGACAGCTAAGATCTCAGAATCTATTTAAAATAAATGTTGTTCTTTTAAACTTTCTATTTATCAAAGAATCTTGACAAAAGTGTCACAGATTCTACAAAAATATTAAGCAGTTATTGTTTTCAACACTGATAATAAGAATAAATGTTTCTTGAGCACCAAATCAGCATATTAGACTGTAAATGATTTGATTTGATTTATTGTAGTTCTATATTTTCTGGAAATCAAAACTCCTGTTGACTGTTGTTTTGGCTATTGTGTAAAAAGGACAGACCAGAATGAATAGTTTTAATGTCAAATTTGGTGTTGTATTGTTCCTGCTCTCCAGGCAAACGTCCACACTAATTATCCCTGCTGTCAGTTAACAAATAGCAGTGACATCTGTGGGAGCGTCGCATTATGGGTTTGACCTGTCTGATTCATGTGGAGCATGGCCTTGGGGCTTTTCAACAGCCAGTGACATGAGCGTAAGCTCCGAGGACTTTATGATAAACAGAGCGAGCTGTCAATCAAACGCAATCATTGATGCAAACAATGCTGCAGGGACCCTTCTCTGCGCCATTATCAGAATAAATAAAAATAAGAACACAGATCCATTCTACTGCTTCATATCACTCACTAAACTCTGATTGCGCTATTATGTTACTTGTCTTAGACTGGCAGAACAGCTCTTAAGTGATGCCCTTTTACTCTGATGGAACTTTGCCCAGAACAGACCAAACTTATTGAATAGACTCTTGTCAGTCTGTTTTAATCCTTTTTATGGTCTGATCCATTTTTTTTTTGTATATTTAGTCATGTTTTTTGAGCTGTTGCCATTGTCTGTACTCAGTTTGGATCACTCACGGGGATTTACGCTGAACAGCAAATATTGCTTTAATTAAAAAGGACTAAGGAGCTGGCGTCGTCTTATTATGAGCAATCAAACTAAACACACAAATACACAACAGCTTTAGTAATTATCCACCATAGTTTGTGTTAGGTACAAAAGCGTAAAATATATGTAAACCTGAGTTGTGTTATCTGCTGGAATCACAATGAAAATGATTTTCAGCTGATTGTGTTTTGAAATTTAGACATCTGTGATGGTTGTAGTTGTAAATCAGCATTTGCATCCGACTGTGGCAGGAGTGAGTGTCTGGGTCAAAATGTTTGACCCAATTTCAATTTGTATGAAATAATACACTGATCAGGCACAACATTAAATGAATAACATTGATCAAAGTATCAAAATAACAAAGCATCGTGCACCTGTCAAGGGATGGGATATATTAGGCAGCAAGTGAATAGTCAGTTCTTGAATTTTATGTGTTGGAATCAGTGATTTTGAGAAGGGCCAAATAGTGATGGCTAGACAGAGTCATAGCATCTGCAAAAAGGCAAGTCTTGTTGGGTGTTACCAGTAGGCAGTGGTTAGTACCTACTGTACCAAAAGTGGTGCAAGGAAGTTCAACTGGTGAAACGGCGCCAGGATCATGGCCGCCCAAGGCAAGTGAAGGCTAGACCATCTGGGCCGATCACACAGAGGAGCTACTGTAGCTCAAATTGCTGAAAAATCTAATGCTGGCCATGACAGATTAATTGGGGAAGAGATGGCAGCAGGATGCACTATGGCAGGGATCTCCAACCCTGCAGACTTCAGTTCTAACCCTGCTCCAACACACCTGCCTAGCTGGTTCAGGTGTGTTTGATTTGGGTTGAAGCTGAAATCTGCATGATGATAGCTCTCCAGGAGCAGGGTTGGAGACCCTTGTACAATGGGAAGAAGGCAGGCCAGTGGAGGCAGTGTTATGTTCTAGTCAATGTTTTGGGAAAACTTGGGTCCTGGCATTCATGTGGATGCTACTTTGACACATGCTACCCTGCAAGATTGCTGCAGACCATGTACATCCTTTCATGGAAATGTGTTCCCTGATGGCAGAGTCCCCTTTCAGCAAAAATAATGCACCCTGTCACACTGTAGAAATTGTTCAGGAATGATTTGAGGAACATGACAAAGAGTTCAAGGCAGGGATCTCTAATGACCTGGAGGGCCGGTGTCTTGCAGAGTTTAGCTCCAACCCTAATTAAACACCCCTAAACCAGCTAATCAAGGTCTTACTAGGCATGCTAGAAACTTCCAGTCAGGTGTGTTGAGGCAAGCTGAAGCTAAACTCTTCAGGAGACTGGCCCTCCAGGACAGAGTTTGGAGGCCCTGGTTCAAGTCGTCGTCTGATTGGTTGAATTATACAGGATTTCCGGGAGACGCGTTGCGTTCTTTAATGTTCCGCCCGGAAACAAAGATGCCGTGACGACAAATCCCCTCACGAAAGAAGAAAGCCGTCATGTTTACAACTGTGACGACAAGCGCTTATCAGGATCAACTAAATGCTGGATTTTCAAAAGTATATGAAATATTTAAAAGTTCACAGCATAGAATCTTTACGTCCGAGAGTTTTACACACCGGTCTGTTATTATCGCGACATTTCCACGCCCTGAAACGTGAGGCTGAATGAAACGAACTCTGATTGGTTGTTTGACATGTCAGTCAAACGGCCTCATGGGCGGACCTTGGCCAATAAAAGCTACCATAGATTCCAGACCTTAAGCCGTCAGTCTGAAGGTCTGGCTATGCGAGACTAGGGTTGGAGCTAAACTCTGCAGGACGTTGGCCCTCCAGGAACAGGACTGGACACCCCGATCTATGGGATGTGCTGGACCACCAAATCCAATCCACATAGTCCAGGGGTGTCCAATCCTGCTCCTGGAAAGCCAGCACCCCAGCAGATTTTAGTTCCAACCAGCTTCGACACAGTTACCTGCAAGTTTCTACTGAGTCTGAAGACCTTGATTAATTTGCTTCATGTGTGTTTGATTGGGGTTGGAGATAAACTCTGCAGAACAGTGGCCCTCCAGGAAGAGATCTGGACACCCCTACCATAGATTCTCAGCTGCTGGGGTGTCCAAACCTGTTTCGGGAGGGCCATTGTCCTTGAAATAGCTAATCAGATGCTGCGCCCCAATGTGCCTACTTATACTATGCACTTAAAGTATGTACTCTTTTGGTGAAGAAGAAATACACACTTTTGAGTGTGTAGTAGAAGAGTAGGAGAACTATAAATATGAGAACTCTGCTCACATTTTTTTGCATAATGATGCATTTAAAAGTTAATGGCCAAACAGATGTTTATAAAAGTGCACATTGTTGTTGCAGATGTAATATAATACAGATAACATTAAATAAATATGTTTACCAGGTTAAATGTTGATTATTAGTAACTCAAAACCCTTTATCTAAACCTCTCTAACTTATCTGTCGGTCACATCATGTTTGTAGTTTTTTTTTTATTCGTGTTTGCACTTTGGCGAAGGATTTGGTTCAGAACTACAATGTATTGTGGGCAATATTAGCCATTAGAGTGCGCACAGATCCACACTTCAAAAATCTACTTGAAACAGTAGACCATCCGGGGACTTTTGATATGCACTTTTCAACATACTATGCTTTGGGACACACTTATTCTAATCTCACATACTATTTAGGATGGATAGTATGAACATTGGGACAATGGGTCAGTTGGGGCTATTGTGCTGGGTGGAGGCCCATTTCTGCGGGGCTCTGTAACTCTGATGTGTTTAATTGGGGGTTGAAGCTAAACTCTGAAGGTCAGTGACCCTCCAGAAACAGGTTTGGACACCCCTGATGTAGACCCAATCTTGTAACTTGGAGGACTGTAAGGAACTGCTGCTAATGTCTTGGTGCCAGATACCACAGGACAAATTGAGAGGTCTTGTGGAGTCCATGCTTCAATGTATCAGAGCTGTTTGTAACACAAGGGGAACCTACACAATATTTTGCAGGTGGTTTTAATTTTGTGGCTGATCATATAGATTAAAGTACACTACTATTTCCTTCTGAACTTGGCTGGTGTATAAGGGTGTCTGGGTCAACAAAAAACAGCTCTCTCCCTGAAAGGAGCAAAATTGCTAACTGTACATTTAACACCCTAACATGCTAGAAAGATTCATGTTATCAAAGAGAGAGCCAAATATCTGCTGCTCTTACATTCAAAACATCAAAGTCTCCAACGAAAGCTGATGTTGGCAGAACTCACGGCGTAAGTGAGGAATACATTACATTAATATTCATGAGCGCTATTTGAATAGGGCAGTTCTTGCTAACAGGGGCATTTCCTTCTATGAAATATAAAAGGCTGTTTTTCCTGAAGTTCAACATTTTTACTTTGCTCACTCACCTTTTACACAATGAGGGTAAGATGATGCAATGCTCCTTGTTAAAGCTTTTATTGAAAAAAAAATCACTGTGTGCTTTAGAAATGTTCTTAGTGAATCTGTTTGAATGCTGAATCTTTTTGCCCAGTTTTTTACGTCATACACAATGGTGTCTGTTCTAAATGTACCATTGTCTTCAAAGCTTTCAACTTGTATGTCCTAAAGAAAAGAAGGTAGAGAAAGCAAATATAAAACAATAGAAGACGAAATGAATTTGTAGTCCACATACATCATGATCTTGTAAGCCAAACTCTATAATCATAACACCTTGGCCTTGTTCGCTTGTGTATGTGTGTGTACTAGGTGAGAAGTGAGAGAGAGAGAGAGAGAGAGAGAGAGAGAGAGAGAGAGAGAGAGAGAGCATCTCCAAGATCCATATTGTGTCCAGTTCCACTGAGAGTCGCTTCCATCCTCATGCATTACAATGCATTTACAATTGTAAGAAGACAATGATGAATTGGATGCAAACTATTTGTCCTTAGTGCATTTATCACAAGCTTTATCTGTTTGAACTAAGCCAATATGGTCATGTTAAATGACTTAAATAGCCGCTCCAGTCGCTTTGTCCTCTGTTGGCCAAATCTGAATAGAGCAATCAAGGTGCTTCCGTGGCTTGATGTGACACTAGGAAACGATCCAAGCCTGAATAGCAATTAATACTGGACCTTCCTCTCTTAGAAATTGATCTAAGAAGGCATAATGTTGAGGGGTTATATATAATCAGTGTTGGGTAGCTTCTCAAACTGCATGCTGCTCATCATTTAAAGTAGTTCAACTACAGTTAAGCTACCCTTTAATAAAAGTAATTATGGACACTACACCTACACTGAAGTGATTTAACTGTGCACTTTAGATGAAGGGCTTATATCAGCAGCCTAATAAAAGCTGTTTTATTTTACACAGAGCTACATATAGATGAAAGGACAGTTAAATTGAGTTTTTTGATTATTGCTGATTATTATTTGATTATTGATGAAAAAATAATGCATTTTATCACACTTAAAGATCCATATAAGAATACAAACATAGATTTTTTTTTTAATTGTTTTTCTTTTTCTTTTTCTTTTTTTTTGCTTGTCTTTGTTTTCCATGTTCACAAACAAGTAAATGAATAAATACATTCATACATGAATATGTAGACTACATGATTGATTGATTGATTGATTGATTAAGTGTATTTTACCAGTCAGGATTTAACACTTTTAATATTTTCTTATCATCCGTTTGGATGAATAGTAAATAAATAATTATGTTATATTATATATATATATATTTTTTTTATGCTGGCACATTCAGATCAGAATTATTTTTATAATTTCTCCCCCATCTTACTGGTGCTTCCAAGACAACATCATTCTCAATTAACATTCTTGCTATTTTGACAAACCAGCCAGCTAATTAATGTTGCAGGAAACAAAAGTTACATAAAATTACATTTACATTTAGTACATTAACTGATTTCTTTTACTCAGTTTTTCAAGTTAGTAGAGTCATGACTTCTTAATACAATAACACTGCATATAATTTGACTGTAGAGCATCAAATGGCCCTGTGCATCACACATTTGGGTGAAGGGGGGATTTATAGTCTTTTGTAAGTGATAGTTAGAGCAGATGTTTTCCTGCGACGTGGTTCAGCTGGAAGTCACTATTGTTATTTTTTACAAAGCAAATACAGCAGCGCCTATTCCAGCGCAACACCTGGAGTTCCCAAACAGCAGCCCAAATCCCAAAAGAGCCTTGCCAAGTGCAAAACAACACGCTTTTGCATTTGCATGACTTCTGCATTGCTGGGGGATACAGCAGCAAACTGTCTATACTCTGAGGGCGGGAGGACTGATGGATTTGTTAAGCGAGACGTCATATATGACATCAGCAGCATGTTTCCTGCCATAACTTATGTTGGAAAAGAACAGTCATGTGAAGCCTAGAAACAGCTTATATTGCTAGTTTTTCTTAGTTCTATTGCTGCTTCTTGAGTATCGTTCATGCATTAAATGTTCTCGGTTGCTTTTGAAGAAAGAAATTGGCTCCCAAATGGCTGGTGAATCGATAGAGTCAATGCCGTTTCAAACCAGATGTACACCTTGTTCCTTTCATAACCGGATTTTGACTGTATAATGACTCACAGGACTACAGATCTCCTCAACTTTGCAGCAGCAGCTGAGCGGGCGATACCGCAGCTGCAGCCTTGAGAAGAATTTATGTTTAATGCAACGTCAGGTAGCTGATGTGTTTTTAAAAAGGTGAGGAGGAGTATCACCTATGCCAGTGTGCGCACAAACACAAAACCTTATCCTCACTCTGTGTTCAACCGCATGAAACTACAACATAACCCGACCTGTGCAACTATTTACAGCTTGACGGCAGTGATGGAGTGATTATTTTAACCTGCTGTGGATCTGCAGAAACCTACTGCAAAAAAACTTTATATTTTCTGCAAATCAGTTTTGTTTAATTAAAAATATCTGAACATCCTTAAAACATATTAAATTTAAAACAAAAAAACAAAAAATGCTCATGTAATTGACATTAGAATTGTTTTGTTCTGACATTTAATCAAAGTCAGGATTTGACAGTTTGGATAGTCTCTGTTTGGCCATTTGGATGAAAGAGTGAATGAATAAAACAAAAATATATTCATTTTTCATTTTATTGCAGTAAGCAATCTGGATTTTTATCTGCTGACCATTTCAGATTAAAAAGAATGAATAAAAAAATCCATAATGAATAAATAAAATAGCAAAATATTCGTCCATTCAACAAACACTGCACTAACACAAGAGTTATATATATATAAACTCTTGTGTTAGGGCAGTGTTTGTTTGGTGAGTAGATGGTCCTTCTCATCACATCCACGATGAATGACCATCAATGACAGAACAAATGCAGTGTGGTCACATGTGGTTCTGACTACCTAAATGCGGTTTGAGTGATCGGATCACAAAACGTTTTGGAGTTGGGAACACAGAAAACATCCAGAGAGAAGAGGACGTCATTCAGAGGGATGAAGCAAGGAGGAAGCAAGCAATAAAAAATGACAGATTGAGGATAAAGGCTAGCAGAATAGTTTAGGGTGCGAGAGAAGAAGACCTGAAGATCAGTGCCGCGTTGAGCGGCTTCTCTCTCGCTGGAATCCTGGAGAACACAGCGCTAATCAAACAGACAGAGAGCGAATGGATGGAGGAGACATCCCATGTGTACTGAGCTGCTGGAAATGTCATTTTAGAAAGAGATGAGGAAGAGAAACTGGCAAGCGAGTTACAGGAGCACCAGCACTACTTCATTTTAGGGCCTCGAAGGGGGAGAAAGTGAGAAATAGAGCAAGGGATAGAGAGGATAAGTAAGAGATAGAGAAATGCAATAATGTAAAAAAGATCAGAATAATCATGTGGCTTATTCATGCTGTTTAGCGATATGTACCATGTGTTAAACAGTATACCATAGTCTGTATTGTACTATAGCAGAATTATTTTAAAACAAATGACAAAAAAAAATAAAAAATAGACATTACAGCTTCAAAGTTAGGGCTGTCAAAGATAAAAATAACTAATTGAGATTTTTGTCAGATTTGTTTATGTGAAAATAAAATAGTATGTGTAGGTTTTGTCAGTTTGTGAAATGAATGACCTGTGAGTGATATTTTAAACTTGTTGAGCTTCAATGGCAATTAAATTAAACTACATAGGAATTTTACTTTTGCTGAACTTACCACCTGGTTGTCATTTATAAATAAACTCACCGTTAGGTCTTTCTTAGGTGAAGTGTCTCTGAATCTAGAACTGTCAAAAGTTGTGATTTAACAAACAAGCTGTCTAATTAATAAGAGATGAAGGTACTTGATCTGTTTTTCACCCACAGTCTATATATATATATGCAATATCTCTCAGTCAGAATGGCTGTGATTCGGCCATAGGCATAAGGCTGCAGGCACAACTACATCCTTCTGCCACAGATTGACAGTTTAACTGAGCCCAAGCCTCCGTTACTAATTTGAAAACATCACTTTAGAACTGTTTGCTATAGTAACGAACGCAACTTTCATGCATCTGATTGACAGATAAACCATGTGCTCTTATTGCAAAGTTGATGTTAAAGGGATAGTTCACATTAAAAAAAAAAAAAAGAAATCTGTCATGAATTACTCACCCTCATGTCATTCCAAAACCGTAAGACCTTCATTCATCTTCGGAACACAAATGAAGACATTTTTGATGAAATCCGACCCTCCATAGACAGCAATGCAACTGAAAAAGTAAGGACATCGGTTAAAATAGTCCATGTGACATCAGTGGTTCAACCGTAATTTTGCGACGAGAATACTTTTTGTGCGTAAAGATAACAAAAATAAAGACTTTATTATAACGCCATTATCGTGGTACTCTTGATAATGGCGGCAGATGGTGTGCGGGGGAGAAGAATTTTAGAATAAAGTCGTTACTTTTTCTTTGCTCACAAAAAGTATTCTTGTAGCTTTGTAAAATTACAGTTGAACCATTTATGTCACATGGACTATTTTAACGAGTAATTAATGACAGAATTTTCATTTTTTGGGTGAACTATCCCTTTAATGCTGTGGTTATTTGAACAGTTTCCTTCATACATTCGGTTTAACGACATTGTTAAAAGTAATTTATCATTCAATGCAATTGTGCGCATGCTTTTAGACACTTATATTGTTTTTTTTTTTTCTTTCTTTTTTTCGTGCATGCAATAAATGCGTAGCCTTCAACTACTCAGGTAATGTCAATGGTATGACCGAGAGCCACTGGAAAACTACAGAAAAATAAAACTACTTTAATTTAGCAGTACTGGCCACGAGTGCTAAGGAGAGATCACACATTGGCAGCTCAAAAATGTGAGAGCTACGAACAAAGAAAATGAGTTAATCATTACACCCCTACCTGCATTTGTTATTAATATGGAGATATATCATATTAAACATAAAAACAAAAATACAAATATTAAGAATATATTATAATATTAAGACTATAAATTTTTAACCCCTTCTCAAGCATAAAAAGAAATATAAATATTAAGAAATATTAAGAATATATTTTAAACAATTTTAATTACATATTTTGGTCATACTGCTATATCCTCTGAGGTGCCCTACGATGGTTAAGTAGTACAGTTGCAAGCAAGCAGGTAAGTGAGAATGATGAAGAATACATATTTGTGCCTATATAAAACAATAAGGAGGAGTTTGTACAGATGTGGCTGTTTTTGTCCGTGTAATCTCAGCACAGTGTGAATGTGTGCGCTGAAGCATGCAGCCACTATCTACGCTTCATTAGAGCTTCATTTTACTGGCTTTCTGTTTGGAGACATCATCCGTGGCCTAAAATCTGTTTATAAACTGGAAAACATGATATGATGTTTGCTGGGCAATACAATTGACATGAAATTTAGGCAATTCTCAAACACTGACCTAGAAAGAGGGAAGCTCGCTAAAAGAAAGATGTCAGTACAAACGACCAAATTAATTCACCAAATAAACAAACATAAACAATCATTAAGAATTCCTGCCACATTCTAACAAAAGTGTTGCAGAAATTGTTGCGTTAACATTATTTTTGAACTAATTTTCAAGTCAACAAATGTGTTTATATGCACTTGACTCCATTTGGACTGCACTGGTGGTTTTTCCATGCCTTCTGGACTGACTTTAGCAGAAGCACATAGTTGTATAATACATTGACTGGACAAGTTTAATGTTTGTGTTTTGAGTGAATGAGACAGTCGGTTTGTAAATGAAGACCCACTGACTGACAAAGAATTAAAGAGAGCATGTCATTTGTTCATTTTAGCATGTAAGGCTGAGGGAAGAAAAGTGGTGCAAGCAGATGCAATGAATGGAGTGAAGCAATAAGACAGGTTTTATAGGTGTCTGCAGGGCATTACCTCCAATTTATGAATGTGTAAAAATGACCGATGACCACACACAATTAAAATTATATTAATTATGAGCAGCCTTTGGCAAAACATATAGTGCACATTGTGACATACTAGTTCAACTAAACTAAACAGTTTCCCATTGACTTCCATAGTACTTTTTGTTCATATTATGGAAGTCAATGGGGATCTGAAAACATTTGGTTACCAGTATACTTCAAAATATCTTTTTTGTGTTCCACAGAAGGAAGAAAGTCATACACGTTCGGGACGATATGAGGGTGAGTAAATTATGACAGAATTTTTATTTTTGGGTGAACTATCCCTTTAAATACTGAGCTCGTTATTGATTTATTTAGACCAGAGATGCCCAAACCAGTAAGCCCATGATGACCTTTGATTTGACCTGTTTATTTCTTTTTTTTAAACATATTATTTAATTAATTAATGGATTGAAATCTACAAAATATACCTGAATTAGATTTTTTTGATAGATATAAAAAAATATTTTCAGACTCCTGTTTGATGTTTGATTTTTGACCCTGATTTAAACTATTATTATTGAAATTAGTAGCTTGCTAAAAGTAGCTTGCAGTAACTTGTTAACAGTCAAACCTAGTAGTTGACAAACTAATGGTGTACGATGTTTAAAAATGTCATTTTTAACTCAATTTTGTGTAAAATACAATTTCTATTTCTACAGTTAAAAAATAAACAAATAAATAAAATTAAATTAAATTTAAAAAATGAAACATTGAACGATGTTGCTGTTTTACTTCATTTAAAGTTTATTATACAGTAAGATTATACAGTATAGCATGCATACACAAAATGTGCACTTTACTTCAGAAATATTAAGTGTAACAGTGAACAAATCTGAATCTAGCCAGTTTGAATCAGTTATGCTCGTATAGATTCCCAATTAAATTTAAAGCTTGTTGTTCAGTGAACATCAACCTTTGCTCCACTGAAATGCATTTTATGATATTTTACACTTCCATTTGCTCAAATATTGAAATGTACCAAGAGCGATATTTAATAAATAACCCGGAAGACCATCGGAACACATATTTTGTTCTTGTCTCCTTTCCTTTTTTCACCAGACCACTCATCTGACCACTGAACCCAGGCTCTCATCTGCTGACTGTGTGCTTTCCTGACTGCCTCTCTGACTTCGACCAGATCAGGACACCGCAGGCCGAGAAAGCCATCTTTCAGGGTCACGCGACCTCTACTTCTTCTCTCCCCTCACCTCAGGCTATACAATAAACTCGTCCAATGTGCCATTCTACGTCAGAGGTCTTCTCCCTTCCCCAACAATCCCTCATGGTTCCATCAGCAGAGACCTTTGATCTTAGACCTTGTTTCGACTCCAGTTCCGGCTCACAGGCCTCACCTCTGCTCGAACCCGGATAGGACGGTTTCTCGCATTTAATAATGCAATTCCCCAAGGCGTCTGTTTGTTCTAGATTCTCCACAATGCTGTTTGGCTTAATGAATTAATTAGCAGCATCATTAGCTCTGCAAAACTCAATGGTCTGGATCATGTCTGACTTAGAAATCACAAGCAAAGATGTAATCAGCGCCCCCTATACTGTAATTACTGTTAGTGTTATTCACTCCAGCAATTGAGAAAACAAATTGAGTGAGACAACAACACTATCAGTGATACACAGAGTAGATATAGCACAAACATTCTTTGCACATGCCTTCACAAATTAAACATGATTGTATATCTATACAGCAAAAGAGTGTCACATTTGCATTCTGTAAATGAATCACTGCAAAAACAGCTGTCTTTCAAATTGTCAAACTGTGCTATATATCAATTTTTCCTTATAAAAGTAAAAATGTAAGTACTATATATGCACTACTGTTCAAAAAGTTTCAGTTTGAAAACCAAATAAATTCAGTTGTTTTTAACTTTCTATTCATTAAAGAATCTTGGAGAAAAAAAGTATAATGTTATTCACAGCAGCACAATAATGATAATAATAATAAATGTTTCTTGAGCAGCAGATCAGCATATTAGAATGATATCTGAAGGATCACGTGACACTGAAGATTGGAGTAATGATGCTGAAAATTCAGCTTTGCATCACAGGAATAAATTACATTTTAAAATATATTCAAATAGAAAACAGTTATTTTAAATTTTAATATTTTACGATATTCCTGTTTTTTTTTTGTTTTGTTTTTTTATAAAAATGCAGCCTTTTTGAGCATAAGAGGCTTTTTTCAAAAACATTCAAGAGTCTATATCACCCTCAGACTTACGCAAAATATATACAAAATATTTTTTAATAACAATATTGCTATAATACTACAACAACTACTACTTCTACTACTACTACTACTACTACTACTACTACTGATAATTTTGGATATGGGTTGTTTTTATTGGAAGAACTCCTTGAGTGCCAGTAAGTACTCTGTGCATTGATCAGTACTATATATTTGAATATTTGCACTCAAGAATTCTCTCAGATTCAGTTTCATACTAAAAATCATGCAGAAAAGAACATTGTCCATAACCTTCCTATGTTTTATTTATTTTTTTCAGTTGACATCACATGGCCTAGTGAAAGAGCTAAAATGTTCCCAGGATATCTGCTTGAGCACACCAGCATTGAGGAACAGCAGAAGAGCGATCAAATGACACGAATGTCGACACGTGGAGTGGCAAGCATGAAGAAACATTCATTACCATTCAAGGACCCCAGAGAAAGGCAGTCCTAACTAATCGCCAGACCTGGGCCAGGCATGAAGAGCAGTGACCCACTTCACACTTCCAGTATATCTAAATACATATTTTTCACACTCGAGCAGCAGCGAGTGGACAATTCCATGCTTAACCTTCACTGTAGAGCCATGAAGGACATCTTTTGGATGCTCACAGCCCAAATGTAGACATTTTCAAACGTACTAAGGTTACTGCTTTGCTGTGAACATGCACTGTGTTCAGCATGGAATACTAGCTTACTCCTACTGCACACTGCACAGTATGCACTGTATACTAACATTTGGGTGGTCTATATCATGTTTTACTCCATTGCAACCATATGTTTTGAGAGCATTTAGTCTTAGTTCATCTTCAGATGGGTTTAAGGTTATGTCCAGCTGAAATGAGACAAAGATTGTGTATTTAAATACTGTATACAAGGATGCAGGCTGATGTTAATGATACTAGATGTTCTCCACAATAAATGTCTATTAGCTGCTAACCTCAAACAGACACTGAGGGACATGCTCCCAAAGGGACAAACAGAAGAGCAACTGGAAATGATCTATTTGAGCAAATTGAAGCTGGTATATATGCAAATGACTCCATTTTCTGAAGACATAAAGAAGATGATTGAGTTATCCATGACGAATGGGGATGCTCCAACATTGCTATCACAGGCCACTGTCAAAATGTTAATCAGGCTTATTACCAACTTTATTCCCATTCCCCTATTTTCAAATTCATAATTACACTCTGATTAGGTCATAAAGGCCGGATAAATGGAAAAAGAATTGTTAGATTTAGGAGGGAGATCAGATTTGTGGAACTGCAAGATGGTCTTGGAGAACATTGGAGATGGAATTAATGATGTCCTGATAGGTTCTCCTCTTGAGATGAAGGATATTTTGTGTATTATTGTTGTTATTATTTTTGAGGGGGATAAGTGGAGATAGAAATCATAAGCATGGTTGCCAGATTAGTTTGATGTTTTGCAGTTCTAAATGTAAAAAAAAAAAAAAATGATATGAACGGTATAATGATATGAATAATGCGAATGAATGGATGGGTGGGTGGGTGTTTGACAATAAAAGGCCCCAAGAAAAAGGTACACAAAATACACGTCATATAAACAAGTCTGGATTCACCTGATTGAGTGCATTAATTAATGCCTCCAAGATTACCCCTACCATCATTATTTTCTGTGTTACTTAAAAAAATGTTAATTAAAATAACCCTATTATTGACTCATCAATGAGCTATGAAAAACATTTCCTACTTAAGGGCTTACTTTTTTGTTGATCTTCTGGAGAAAAGCTGAATCTACCTTTTGAGATTAGACAATATCTCTTAATTCGATTTCCCACAACCACTGACATTCCAGGATACAATAGTAACATGTCTTTTAGTCATTTTTAAAGCAGAAAATATGTTCCATGAAAGGAAATACCAACAAAATCCTCTGTCATCATTCTGCTAGATTATTTATTAACAGAAGATACATTTACTAGTCCTGCGACCCTAGACATGCAGTTTGGCAAATGAATGGAAGGACATTTACCATGCCATGCAAAAGAAATGATCCTATTCACTGCAAAGAATAATTTTCTTACTCAGTATTTCTGTTTCCCAGTTAAAAAAACAAAAAAACAAACAAAAAACATTAAAGCCAAATAAATTTACTTGAGAAGGAAAATGTTGTACTATACTAAGTCTTATTTTTATGCTTCAAACAAGAAGAAACTAAGATCATTTTTCTTGCCCCACTGGCAAATAGTTTATTCTTGTTTTAAGTATTCACCTCAATAAATTTCATTGGAGTTCTTTGAAATCTAGACTTATGTCATTTTACATCCTTCTGGTGTTGGACATAACTGTAGAAATTCTGTCTCAGCAAAAACTCACTCAAAACATCACTCAACATCAAAGAATTTCCATGATTAATGTTCCACACAGAAAGTGTATCAAATGAAATGCTAAGTTCTCAAACTCTCCATCTGTCTAGTTGAAATGCAGTCTTGGCATGTGCTTTTACCAGACTCCAAAACAGTTGTGACCTGCATCTTCTTGTCAGAGCATGTGATCTGTATGCCGATACTGGCTTCAGACCCTTAGCACAATGACATCCTTGCAGATATGTTGCCAAGTTGGGGATAACAGATGTTTTGTTACAATGGTTTCTGATATTTACTGACACCATTACATTTACATTTACATTTAGTCATTTTGCAGACGCTTTTATGGGGAATACATAAAGCGATTCATCTTGAAGAGGCAATCAGACAGTGGAAGTGCTCGTAACACCAAGTCTCAGGCATTGTTCAAATAAATACAAGCTAGCAAGGGAAGGAATAAATAGAGAGAAAGATAAAGTTTTTTTTTTTTTTTTTTAAGTTTAGGATGAAGTCAAGTAGTGTCGAAAAAGATGAGTTTTCAGTTGTTGCTTGAAGATTGACAGGGATCCCGCACTCTGGATAGGGGTGGGAAGATCATTCCACCAGCCAGGAATGGTGAACGAGAATGTTCTGGAGAGTGATTTTGAGGCTCTCTGTGATGGTACCACGAGGCGTCGCTCACTAGCAGATCTCAGACTTCTGGAGGGGATGTAGATTCGTAATAGTGAGTGGAAGTAGGCGGCCATACCATATGACACCATACCATAGTTAGAAGACTGTAAAGACTGTTTCTGTTTACATTAAGTGTATCACTTATACTTGTTATGATTAGCATCTTTCATTATTTGCACTTAGTGTAATCAAGGTTTAATTTAATTTACTTTTTGAAATTTATTTATTTTGGTGCTAACACACTGGCAACAGTCCAGATTAATTTAGCATATCTACACACTTTGCTTCAGATGTGAGCTGCTTTGACCTGGAGCTCCTAAAAGCAAATTAAAGTCATTTTCTCTCTCTCCATCTTCCGCTTGTAGCTTTGGTGTTTGATATAGCATCAAACAGATAAGAAAAACTCCAAATAAATAAACTCAGAAACAACTTGCTTATTGCAGTATTCCAGAGAGTTAAAATTTTGAGAATTCAGCAGCATGCAAACAATAATAATGTGATGTGGTGCACAACTTTACAAAAATGCTAAAAAAGTTTGAGCATCTCTGACCAGCGCTGGGATCTCTGTAGTATTAATTAAGCAAACACACATAAATGCACTCTCACGCTCACACACACTGGTTGCTAATGATTTTGCTAGGGTGGCATTTTTCAAGCTTTCAAAGTAAACAGGAAGGTATTTGCTTATGCATGGGCATGCTAATGCGAGTAAAGGCGAACTAAAAATCTCCTGACATAGCAGAGGGGAACACAAACATTTTAACATTTACTTATAGATTGTAAATCAACACTAAAAGACATTTATATTTCAAATAAATAGACTCTTTCAGCAGGTTACATCATTGCCAGATTAGGTGGTGGCAAGTGACTCTCTCTATTGTGAGTGTCATTATGAATGGGTCATTAAAAGATTCTTTCAAAAACACTAATTCATTAAAAAAATCAGCAAGTGACTGCCTTTATGAGTGAGTGATTGAATCATTCATTCAACCATTAGTTCAAAAGCGTCATAAAATAATTTCGTCATTCGATTTATTCAAAAACACTATACACGGACAAACCAAACAAATGACTCATTTGTTACATTTATTATTGAGTCATTCATTCGACCGATTCGTTTAAAAAAGCGGATTCCATTCAGGTGAGTCACTGAATCATTCGTTGAGGTTTCAGGAACGAAACAAATGAGTCATTTGCTCGATTCAAAACGATTCAAAAACATTGATGCACTGACAAATTAACAAGTGATTCTTTGAATCATAAACCGATTCAAAAGCACGGAATCATTCAGTAACGAAACAACAGTTGCAAGGCTTTTCTGTTTTTTAACTATTTCGGAACTGTTTTACTTGTGTCTAAGTAAGTTATTTTGTAAGATATTCAGTATTATACTACGGGGCCATTGAATGCTTGAATCTGATTGGCTGACGAACATTCTAAGGTGTGCAATTATTTTCAGGGAAACGCACGGCGAACGTAGTTCCAGGCAGCTCTCGACCGCATTACAGTTCCGTATCACTTCGCCAAATGAGTTCAGTTATTTCAAAAGGTCTTACAACAGCAAAATAACCAAAACCCACAACGACACTGGCCAAATACATAAATATAGTAAGCAATGGGATAAAAACGACAGATCAGTTCCATGTTTTGCCACAAAATTACGTTTTATTATGTACGTAAAGCACATACTCTATTTCTCCCGCTCTCTCTCCCTTACAGACACACACAGTTTACACACATGAAAACATACGCGCTAATGTTTTTAGCTCTGCTCTGACGACTTTGTCAGTAAACAGAATAGCAACTTAAAAGTACATGATAATAACGGCACTGTTCGTGAGGAAAATGAACTTAAAGTTTCACTAGTAGGGATGCTGCTGCCGAACACTGATGAGAGATAGACTCAGAGAGGTAGGCTAATTCACTCATTCTCAATTTCTCAGTTTCTCTCTCTCTCTCTCTCTCTCTCTCTCTCTCTCTCTTTCTCTCTCTCAATTCAGTTACATTTTCAATTCAAATTGCTTTATTGGCATGACTGTAAATGATACAATATTGCCAAAGCTTAGTATACATGTACAAAAAAGATTAAAAAAAAATAATAATATAATAACAATAATAATAATTAAATGAACATCGCATTAATAGAATGGGATATTATAACATCTTAGAAGTATTAAACTGTAACAAATTAGAACGTGTGAACATTTGACACCACAGTCTTTAACTTACATAGAAACATACATACATACATACTAAGGATCACTGTGGTGGACAGTAGGGTAACACACAGGTCAGGTCAGACACAATACACATTCACCTGCTGTCTCTCAGGCTGTGGCACATACACACGTATCTCGCAGCAAGTGCTGCTGTCTGTCCCTCTCCTAATAGTATCTTTATTTGTTTCACTAATGGCTGTAAAGTTCTTTATTAAGTTGGCAAGCTTGTTGAATAGAGGTTTCTTATGGATATGTATTTATGGCAGTGCAGTAGGAAGTGCGCCTCCGTCTCGATCTCTCCTGTCTCACAGTGAGCACACACTCTTTGCTCTCTGGGTAACCAGCTCTTTCTGTGTCTGCCGGTCTCGATGGCTAGACTGTGCTCACTGAGCCTGTACTTGGTCAGGATCCGTCTCTGCTTTGTGTCTCTGACACTCTGGAGATAATCTTCCAATTCATAATTTGATTTTATGGTCCGATATAGTTGTAATTTACTTTGTGTTTTAGTTTCCTGATCCCAATGTTCCAGATATGTGTTTTTAGATTGTTTGATAATTTGATTTATTTTGATGTTTGGGTGAGAAGCAGTGCTGGTCTGAGACTGGTTAGTGTTAGTAGAGTTAGTCAGGTTAGTAAGTCTCAGAACCAGCTGACTGAGTGGACTCTTTTCGGGGTTCAGTTCTTGGGTTTGTAGTGCTTTAAAATGTAGCGATTCTGTGGGACTTGATTTAAGATGCATCCAGAATTTGAGGGACCTTTTATGCATATTAATAATCAATGGGAATCGGCCTAATTCTGCCCTACAAGCATTATTGGGTGTTTTTCTTTGTAATTTTAGAATCATTTTGCAGAATTCTGTGTGTAGGGCTTCTGTTGGATGTCTGTCCCATCTAGTGTAGCTCTGATCACTGAGTGGACCCCAAACCTCACTTCCATACAGCGCTATGGGCTGAATCACACTATCAAAGATTTTACACCAAATTGGAATTGGTATTTCAATATTTTGGAATTTTTTCTTGATTGCGTATAGAGCTCTTCGAGCTTTATCTTTGAGAGCATTCACTGCCATACTGAAGCTCCCCGATGCAGTGATGATCAGGCAGAGGTAAGTGTACTGCATCGTGTGTTCTAGGGCGGTGCTGCCTAGACTGAACCGGTATCTGTGTTCCTGACATCTGGCCTTTTTCTGAAAGATCATAATGTTGGTCTTTTTGAGGTTTACCGCCAGGGCCCAGTTCTGGCAGTAGTTCTCCAGCAGGTCTCTGTGGGGTGGATGACAGCAGCACCAGATCATCTGCGTACAGCAAAAGCTTGATGTTTTTGTCTTGTAGAGTGAGTCCAGGGGCTGTAGACTGTTCCAGCTGCACCGCTAATTCATTAATGTAGATGTTGAACAGTGTTGGACTCAGGCTACAGCCCTGCCGCACTCCTCTCTTCTGAGTGAAGAATTCTGTATGTTTATTGCCAATTCGTATTGCACATTTGTTGTTTGAATACATTGATTTAATAATGTCATAAACTTTACCCCCTACACCACTTTGTAAAAGTTTGTAATATAATCCGTCGTGCCAAATAGAATCATGCAAATATTTTTCCATTTTTGGTCTGTTTTACGTGTTTATTGATTAGGGTGTGTAGGGTGTAAATGTGGTCAGTAGTTCTGTAATTAGGAAGAAAGCCAATCTGACTAGGACTCCACACACTGTGTTCGTTAAGGAAGTTTACCATTCTATGGTTTAAAATACTGCTAAATAACTTCCCCAGATTACTGCTCACACAAATGCCTCTGAAATTATTAGGGTCCAATTTGTCTCCACTCTTGTGAATAGGGGTAATAAGTCCTTGGCTCCAGATGTCAGGAAAACAGCCTGAACTAAGTACAAGGTTGAATAATTTGAGCACAGCTGTCTGAAGCTCAGGTGTGCTGTGTTTCAGCATTTCACCTAGAATGCTGTCAGGACCACAAGATTTCTTACATTTTTGGCTTTTGAGTTTTTTCATCAATTCTTCATGTGTAATTGGGAAGTCGAGAGGGTTTTGATTATTTTTAATTATGTTTTCATAAGTTTGTAGACTTTGTTTGATCTGATCAGAATTGTTAATGAGTTGTTTTGGAGGGATTTCTTTATATAAATTTTCAAAATGTTTTGTCCAAATGTTTCCATCTTGTATTGGCAAGTCGTGTGGTTTTGTTGTGCTCAGATTATTCCACATATCCCAAAACTGATTATGATTTATTGAATGTATACACACACACACAGAGAGAGAGAGAGAGAGAGAGAGAGAGAGAGACTCTAAGAATGAGCTCCTGAAAAATTACAAAAGATTAAGCCAAAAAAGTAAGACAGAAAGTGAGATAATGACAACAAACAAGTAAAAACAACAGAGGAACAACTTGGATTCAAGTAAAGACTGATTTTTCTTCTAGGAAATACATTTTAATACAAAAAAGAAAACTGGAACCTCTGGGTTAGCATCTGGCTACTGGATCACCACTGTACCAGCTATCTGCAGATTTCCCTCCAAAATGCTTAAGGACTTTTTAAAGGAACTACAACTGAAAAACAGTCCACAATTGTTGATCTTCAGTTGCTAAACAAAGAGGTGAGCTCTATCTGGCATAAAACATGAACAAAAACTGAATATTTAATTTTATTCAAGTAAAAACTCTCATCATTATAAGCTAAAAGCTAAAGTTAGCTGCAGTTCTGGCTCTGTGCCAAGTCTGATCACCATGGCAACCCTGGCGCAAACAGAGTTCAGGGAGGTGTGTTACCCAGAGAAGTGCAGAAGTGTACAGGCACGGAAAAAACACAAAGAGAAAACTCTCAGAGACAATCCTGATGTTCTGTACGCTGACTATATTCAGCTCAATGGGAAAAGAATCAAGAACAACTTCATTTTCCACACCACTATGATTAATGCTTGGAAACTGACCATCTGTGAGGAATACAAGCATGTTTTTAAAGAAGGAATTGGCCGAGGTGGAAGATTAACTATTTGTGAAGATGAAATGCTAGACACAGACAACCCCTTTCTCACTATAACTTATTATACTAAAGGCACCTTCTTACTGCAAGGCAATGAAGCAAGCCTGAACTCATTTGAGGAGATTTTCCCCCTGCTGAAAGCCAGAGTAGAGAAACTACTAACTTTTAACGTTATGAGAGAGAGAGAGAGAAAGAAAGAAAGAAAGAGACATCATAACGTTTTGGAATTAGCAACGGAGGCTTTGGATGAGATGCGTAAGAAATTAATCCTTCTCACAATAGCGTTTTAAGTACAAAAACCGGACAAATACTTTGAAATATATCATCTGATCGATGTCTTGAGGTGTGGCAACCGTAGTATAAGCGGAAAAATTGACTCCGGACCGTTGAATTATTAGAAAAATAATGCACACCCGAGGTGGTGATGCGGCCACGACGCGAAGCGGATAATCCAACGGCCGGTCGTCAGTTATTCCTTACTTGACTTTTTGTTTGTTGAATTGCATAGAGGCAATATCTCGCAATCGCGCTGCATTATTTTTACTCAGTTTCTCAGAAATGGGCATCACAAGTGTCATAACGTGACACTTTTTAATATTAACTGAGGCTTTGACACACCTTTTTGAACTGGCAGATCATGAATCCAAAGTGCAAGAAAGCACACAAAAGGTTCTTGAGACTTCTCTTGTTTTCCCCTCATTGTTTACGCATTCATTGAACACTGGGCCGATCGAATCATGATACCATACTTGCTTTTCATATTGCTTTAATATTATATTATATGTCAATGTTTCACTAACGCTGTATATATGGTGATGGAGTGCACACATTAAACATATTTTTCAATACTGCTTTTCACCACTTTTCAGAACTTTTTAGGAGGAAAACTTTTTTTGTTAACTCACCGAGTGCACATTAAAATTAAAAAAATACATCACCTTAAAAAGTGGATTCAAATTGTTCAATCAAAGCATTGCAGTGACAGTGGCCTACTCTTCTCTTTCTGCTGGAGTGAAGACAGTTCTAAACATAGAAACTTTACTGATTGAGTGACTGACCAAGAACCATTTATTTCATTTAATTTCTGTCATAGCAAAGCAACTTGTAAGAAAGTGCATGTATTGTGTTCTTGTGATTGCCTCAGCAGGTGGATAATGAATATGTTTACATCTTTTTTTTTTGTTACAGCAGAAACTCATTTCTCACCACTAGCATTTGTCTGCGCTACAACACAAGAGCTATGGCAAGCACCACTTCATATCCAGAGAAAGGTACTGTTCTCTTGATATACAGCATTGTAATGTTTTGTGTGACATCTGAAACTAGTTGTGGAGCTGCTGTTGTTTCAAACCTGTCTGTCAGAAATGGTGAAGATAGGAATTTTTCAGGCGGGCTTGTATATTGACAGATTGTTTGTGAAGCCCTTGATCCATAACAATAAAAAGATTGCAATGATATAGCAGAAAGAGGTGTATTAATTATATTTGATGCGGCGCAGAGAGTGGCCTCTCGCTATGAAAGGCAAGATTTATTGTTTTACCTATAGGTCAATAGCCTATTCACATCAAGGAACAGTGAGTCTGGGCAAGCTGTTACTCGAAATAGTCTAATTCATCATAATTAAGAAAGGCTTTACAAATCCAAGGAATAGCATTGATAGTTCTATTGAACATTACATTGAACTATTCACAGTGGCTGCCACTGGGTTAATACTTAATAAAGTAGGACGGGCTTGTTACTGTGCCGATTTTGGCAGAGCCAAAACCATCAGGAAGCATTACATCTCTCGTGTAGGAACAATGATGCTTTTGATGCACTCCGCTTTGAGCCAGTCTGCTTCAGATTCAGTTATTAAATTAGCCACAGATGAAAAATTGGATAATGAGGCATTTTTTTTGTTCTGGCTTTTAAAATTTTGTCTGTCTAGCAGCTTCAAACCGCTGGCGTTCAAGCACAGATTCGTTTCAGTTGTGCTATGTGTTGCCAGTCTCGGTCAGCCGCACTGGTTGGCAGTGACCGTCTATGACAAAGACAACAAAACCTCTATAATGCCATTGAGCCTTTGACGTGCTATTTTCGAAAATTGCTTTGAAATGAGTTGTTAATGGGTCCACACGCAAAGTGTAATACACATCGCCAGTTTTAGAGATGAAATTGAGGGATGAGAAATGTCTCATTTAAAGTGCAGAGTTCAGTTATCACTGTCTCACTTCAACTGGGTGCTGATGTACAAATGACAGCAGGAATAAACAAAAACAGACTTTTGCCTGCAAATTGCTGTAGCAAACTGCAAATCTGCGTTGCATGTAAATCGATCTCAGAAGTCACGCTCAAGCTTTTTAGCACATAATGACCCTGGTTACACTTGGTATTAATATCTGTCTTGATCACAAGTGATCAGTGCTAAAAACATGTAAACGGGGTCCAAAATGTTTCAGAGTCTAATCACTCAAAACGCTTTTGGAGGTAGAATGTGTGTGGCCACATCGCATTTGTAGTGGAAAGAGTAATGTGCTCTGGCTCAGTGGCTGTGACTGGCACTCTTAAACCTTAACTTTTTTTTTTTTTTTGTCAGAACTGATTGAATATCGTGCAGTATGGATTGGGAACAAGTAGAGCTGCATGATTAGTCAAAATAAAATTAAAATCGTAATATATCAGTGTGATAAGCAAAACTTGTAATGCTCATTAAAAAAAAAAGAAAAAAAGAAAGAAAGACTTCAAGGGCTTCCTGGGGTTTTCCACCAAAATGAAAATTTGATGGTTTAACATTTTAAAAAGAAGAAATTACGACAGCCGTAAATATGACTATTGTAATTTTTCAGCTGTACTGTAAATAAAATAATGATGACGATGATGATGATTTATGTATTTTTTATTTTTTTTATTGTCTTAAATGCTCTATTTTTTTGTTTTACAGTTATTTTTTTTATTTTGTTTTTAGTATTTTTTTAATATTTTGTTTTGCATTAACAGCAACAACAACAACAACAACAATAATAATAATAATAATAATTATTATTATTATTATGTTATTGTACTAAATAATATATTATTTAATAATTTTCTATTATTTAACATTATTATTATAGACATATCGATATTTAATCACAAAGATTTGGCCAAATTGTGTAGCCCTGCAAACAAGCACAGCAAACCTAGAAGTTATTTTAAATCACAAGCACAATTTTTATCAGAAAAATAGCAGTTACATTTTTCCCCAAACTCTGCAGCCCTTGGTACAAGTTAAAAGTGGAGTGGTGATCAAAATGTCATAACTTGCTCTTCTTGTGATATGAATCGTTCTTCTTTGCTCATCTATCTTCCCGCTAATTGCATTCAGATCTGCCTCAGTGCCAGTATGTGATTCTCACAATCCATTCGACAGCCAATAGATAAAATGTAGTCCTGTCCCACATGCTTTTTTTTTCCTTTCATTTTCAATAAGCTGTTTCACTCGGATGTACGCCTCAGTGCAGCAGTCAAGTCCGTTGCAGCTTTTATTTCATGCTGACTTAAACACCCTTCGCATGATAGAGGACTTTTATTTTGTGAATGCATTTTAGAACGTTGTGCATGACTTTTAAGAGATGGCTCTTGGATTAGGTTTTGTGATGCGATTGAACAAATATAGACTTTTGCCATGAGTGGATTTAACACTTTATTAAAAGTTCAAACAGGGAGCTATGTGTGTTCTTGAAAGAACAACAACACATTTATTTACACCTTGCATGTATACAAACACCTTATATATATATATATATATATATATATATATATCAAACCTTAGAAAATATTATGAAATATATTATATATTATTAAATACCTTATATCTATAGCAAACACATGCAAAAATCATCATAGTATATCTTCAAAACACATTTCTACTATTATAAATCTTATCTAGTTTAGTGATTTCAGTCAGATTTTCTAGCGAAAAAAATCCTATACTAATCACTAGCCTGCGGCTGCTAGTTGACACGCGGCTCTGTAAACAGACAGTGATTAGACAGACTGTGATCGTATGCCGTTTAATCTGTCAGTACTAATCACTGTCAGATTTATTCCTTTACGATTGGACGCATATGTGATTTTATTATTGAAATTGCATGTGGACAGACAAGCCAGCAGTCAAAATATTGCTTTCCCTATGGTGCAAATATCAACTTGCTTTGACTACTAAGACAGCCTCAGAGGAGCATGTTGCCGAAGGCTACTTCGATGCCCAACAGCTCTCCATCATTTCAAGAGCTCACATTTTACCTAGTTTACATTTATTTCCCACCTACGTGTATCCATTCCCTTTACTTCTTACTAACCTCCGTCGGCACTATTTCAAATGGTAGATTTGAAAGAATCTCTTCAGAGGTAAATTTCTGCTTTGGTGTACAAACATGAAAATACATATTCTATCATCTATCATCATTTTACTATATAAACAGTAAAAGGTAACTATACAACCAGTGATTTCAGTGAAAATATCTACATTTCTCTGTGATTTATGGGTAGATTTGTGTGGGGACTCAGCTGATGGTGGGCTCTGCCAAAGCTCTGACTGATGCAGCTGAAAGCAGAGCTGGCAAACAGGTAGACATCTGATGTCCTGCTTTATAATTTACCCCACACATAACAAAGAGGTTTATGTGGCCTTGATGATGAAATGGGAGCAATTTTGTTGGGGGAAAAAAAGAAAGATTTTAGGCCTAAATTACAGTTGTGAAACTGGTATAAATGTACATACATTAATGCAGTGGAATAACCAGTGTAACAAACATCAGGAGTTAATGCCATAAATGTGAATGCCAGGGACACCCGAATATGCTGAAAAGGATTGCCTGAATATTCAAAATATTCAAATCACCTTTACAGAAAATAGTGGCATACAACTAGTGAGCAAGCTCAAGGTTAAAATTTAAAACTATTGTTAAAAGATTAGGGTCGGTAAGATTTTTACCAGTGTTTTTGAAAGATGTCTTTGTTCATCAAGGCTGCATTTATTTGATTTAAAAGACTGTAATATTGTGAAATACCTATGCAATTTAAAATAATTGTTTTCCATTTGAATATACACTGAACAAAATTATAAACGCAACACTTTTGTTTTTGCCCCCATTTTTCATGAGCTGAACTCAAAGATCTAAGACTTTTTCTATGTACACAAAAGGCCTTTTTACTGTATTGGGGGGATCCGGGGGGTCCAAAAACCAGTCAGTATCTGGTGTGCAACACATCTCCTTCGCATAGAGTTGATCAGGTTGTTGATTGTGGCCTGTGGAATGTTGGTCCACTCCTCTTCAATGGCTGTGCGAAGTTGCTGGATATTGGCAGGAACTGGAACACGCTGTCGTATACGCCGATCCAGAGCATCCCAAATATGCTCAATGGGTGACATGTCTGGTTAGTATGCTGGCCATGCAAGAACTGGGATGTTTTCAGCTTCCAGGAATTGTGTACAGATCCTTGCAACATGGGGCCGTGCATTATCATGCTGCAACATGAGGTGATGGTCGTGGATGAATGGCACAACAATGGGCCTCAGGATCTCGTCACGGTATCTCTGTGCATTCAAAATGCCATCAATAAAATGCACCTGTGTTCATTGTCCATAACATATGCCTGCCCATACCATAACCCCACCGCCACCATGGGCCACTCGATCCACAACGTTGACATCAGCAAACCGCTCACCCACACGACGCCATACTTGCTGTCTGTTATCTGCCCTGTACAGTGAAAACCGGGATTCATCCACCTCTCCAAAGTGCCAGACTCCCTCGAATGTGAGCATTTGCCCACTCAAGTCGGTTACGACGACGAACTGCAGTCAGGTCGAGACCCCGATGAGGATGACGAGCATGCAGATGAGCTTCCCTGAGACGGTTTCTGACCGATTGTACAGAAATTCTTTGGTTATGCAAACCGATTGTTGCAGCAGCTTCCGGGTGGCTGGTCTCAGATGATCTTGGAGGTGAAGATGCTGGATGTGGAGGTCCTGGGCTGGTATGGTTGCACGTGGTCTGCGGTTGTGAGGCCAGTTGGATGTACTGCCAAATTCTCTGAAACGCCTTTGGAGATGGCTTATCGTAGAGAAATGAAAATTCAGTTCACGGGCAATAGCTCTGGTGGTCATTCCTGCAGTCAGCATGCCAGTTGCACGCTTCCTCAAAACTTGTGACATCTGTGGCATTGTGCTGTGTGATAAAACTGCACATTTTAGAGTGGCATTTTATTGTGGCCAGCCTAAGGAACACCTCTGCAATAATCATGCTGTCTAATCAGCATCTTGATATGCCACACCTATGAGATGGATGGATTATCTCGGCAAAGGAGAAGTGCTCACTAACAGATTTAGACAGATTTGTGAACAATATTTGAGAGAAATAGGCCTTTTGTGTACATAGAAAAAGTCTTAGATCTTTGAGTTCAGCTCATGAAAAATGGGGGCAAAAACAAAAGTGTTGCGTTTATAAATTTATTCAGTGTATTTTAAAATGTTGTTTATTCTTGTAATGGCAAAGTTGAATGATTCTAATATGCTGATTAAGAAAGCTATTATCAGTGTTGAAAACATTTAGATTAAAAAATTATTTTTGCTTTTTATTTTATTTTGTTATTTATTATTTTTATTTTAATCAATTTCATTAGCATCTCCTTGTGGACCTCAGTTTGAAACCCACTGACATATAGATAACCAGGTGAAAAGGCTAAGCAGAGCAATACGTTTACTTATTCAGATAGGGTTATTTACTGTGCAATAGTGGTCATATGTGGAAATGGAAGATGCTATTTAAGATCTTGCTTGGCTGACATTCTTCTTTCAGCCACCACTTCTGTGGGGTGGGACTCCAGGTCGAATCTTTTGTGCCTCATCCCAATAAGTGAGCCAGTCTGTCTGATGAGATTGAGTTTATTGGCATCCCCCGTCTTATTGCCCCATGAAGTACAGAAGGTCACTCCTACAGTATATAGCTAAAGGGACCTGGAAAATAGAGTTAGCTCTGGCCTTCTTGGATATAGCATCCACCCCCATGTCTGTAGGCTTTCTTGAGTTGGTAGAGCTGACACCACTCAACACAAATTGAAAACCAACCCCCTTTATACCTGCTCCTTCCCCTGAGAGCGATTGAAGAGCCATCCCAATGCTCCTGCAGATGGTATTCCTCAGACTTGTACTTGAAATCAGGTGTGGAGATTAGTACGGTTGCTCCAGTGTACACTTACAGTACAAGTGGCTCAGACACGGTTCTGCAGCAGTACAAATCGTGGCCTCCAGGTTAGATGGTGTCTACCTGTCAGAAGTGTCCACCTGTGCTGTCCTTAGCTTGTCTTGGGTTGTATTAAAGGGCTTGTACAGTGTCCACCTCTTCTCCAAGTGCAGTATCCAGCAGTAGATAATGTGTGACTCATGGATGAACCCTACAGAAGGTCCAGGGCACGATGGAGAACGGGGTCAGGTGTGATGTAGAAGCTTGAGATGTCTTGGCAATGTGGTTTTCATATTTCACGTTCTTCACACTGCCTGTCCTCCATGTAGGCAACCTTATACCCATCACCCTCAATATGTGTTTTAGTTCCTCGTTATCGTCTGCCCTTAAGGCACCTCTTCCTCTCATTCAGAAGTGCTTCCAGGTCGCAGGTTGCCCCAGGCGTTTAAACCTCAGCTGATCATCCCTTCACTGCTCTCTGTGGTCAGTGGCTGCTTGCACGAAGGTGAATAAGGTTTTTGGAGGTGAACACATCCTTGACTTCCATACAGCAAGATCTGCAACCAGTATATGGCAAATCCAAAGCGTTATTGCACCAGGAAGGCCAGTTAATGAGCCGACGGTGGTTAAAATAGAGTTTTTATGTGCAACCTGTTGTGAGTGACATAATACGCTGAGAGTGTATCAGCAGTGGGAGTGACATTTACCACTGTCAGAGTAACATTCGAAAACTTTGGTGTACGCAATATTGCTGAAGGCTAGGCTCACTGGCAGCTCAGTGTCTGGCATGAGTAGGTATTCTTCGGCTGTTTTTACTTCTCTTTTTCTGCTTTTCTGATCAGAAAACTTTAAATTATAGCGGTATCAATGGGAATCTGTCTCAGTAAAATGCTGTGCAATTGCCAGACCAGGCTAATTGCAAAAACGTGCCTGTGATGACATTTCTAATAAATATTGCATAGTAAAATGAATGTTAAATTTAAGAATCTATATCAGTGATTAAAAATGAGAAATTGATATTGTTAATCCAGCACTAGCATCCACACAGCTGACACGTTTTTCTGCTGTAGTTTATCCACATTGTGTGCACAAAATAGGCATAGACAGTCAAAACGTGCAATCTGAGAAACACTAGTTAAATGTAACTTTTTCGGTCAATGACTTCAGCCCTCCAAAACGGTGGTCAGATTTTTGGCTGTTGAAATTTCAGTGGATGACTAATTTTCATAGTGCATAAACATTGTATCAAACATTTGTTTAACTTTTTTTTTTTTTTTTTTTTTTTTTTAAATATAATTTTAAGGAAAATTATATCAAGGTAGTTATCACTTCATTGACCAACTGTAATAAAAACACAT
Organism: Tor tambroides; assembly: GCA_021397915.2. NCBI lineage: Eukaryota > Metazoa > Chordata > Actinopteri > Cypriniformes > Cyprinidae > Tor > Tor tambroides. The sequence goes on along the minus strand of JAFVLL020042343.1, from coordinate 30,833 downwards.
TTAGTTTCCTCAGAAACAGATGAACATAAATGTGGCAAAAAAAAAAAAAAAATTGCATTGGTTATTCTAAACAGTAAAAATGATGTGTAAATAAAACCACAATATGAATTTTACAAGAAAATACTATTTTAGCTCTTCTACTTCAAAATATCATTTTTAATTCAAGGTGTTACTTGCTTTTTCTTTATAAGTGTTTGTAAAATTTAATAGCAATTTTTACGTGGAAATTAAATATTTGGTGAGTGGTGTAAAAAGGTTAAAGTTCCAACGTACCACTTACACTAAACCCTAACCTACCTTAAACCTAACCATTAGTGTTAACAAAAGCAGACGTGAGATGAAAACTCATTTGCTGAAGCAACCATGACATTTTAACGCTTTTTTGGCATTTTAGTAACAAGTTTTTCACGGGACTTGTACGCAATCGTTCTTCATCTCAATTGCAGTTCTTTACCAGGTGAGCTACCAAACAAGTTTACAACATCTGAAAAGCCATACATATGGAGCTGGTTATGTGATGCAAACACTGAAAACAAATGACACTATGGTAAACAAATTTTTTGAGGTCATACATAGTGTTGTGCATGGAAAAGTCTAAGGGCCAGTTTTACTAAACAGGGCAAATTAGTGCGAGAGCACAATTCCAAAACTGCACTGATGGGCGTGGAAATTTCTCCGGGTGATTTACTAACAACGCTCAAATTAAAGAACACAGACACAATATCTCATTTACATATCGACCAACACAATATACCAAGCGCAGCGCAAATTAGCATAGTCACAAATAAAGAATAAGGAAATAAAGACACCACAGTACATTGAAAAAAAAAAAAAAAGAGACCAAAAAATGAAGAGTTGCAAGAAGTTTTGATAGACCCGGTATTGTGTGTCTCTAAAGCTTCGTTCAGACTGTCAGCCCAAATCCGATTTTGTGCATATCCGGATGGAATCTGGTTTGAATAACTGACTGTCCACACAGCATATCGCAACTGTTCAAATCCGATTTGTGTGTCCATAAGCGCTCTTTCGTTTTTACTGAATGTGCATTGGTTTCTATGGTAATGCCGTTCAGTTGTTATGCCTATGCTAAAAACAACAGTAACAGCAATACAGTTTGCAATACAAATGTTGTCTTACCGTCGTGGTTGCGCTGTAGTATTATATTTCGTCTTGTGAGGCAGCGGCAGAAACGCAGGAAGCTTGAATGTGCAGCTTTATTCCGTGCAGCCGACCTCAGCTACTTTGCTTTTTTTTTCCTTTTTTTTTTTTTTTGTTATCTCCGCTACTTTCAAAACACAAAGAGGTGCGTATACTAGCAGTATATTGTATTATTCCGCTTGACTTGCACTTCGCAACGACACAAGCTTGTTTCTGCAAAAGATGTTCAGCATGTTTTCTGCAAAAACGTCTGACGTATTTACGTTTTACGTGGCGTGATGACGTGAAAAATCTACGCTAAATCCGATCTGACCATCCAGACTAAATCGGATTTCCAGAAATGCGATTTGAATAGGGCTACGTTCACACTGCAGGAAAATGTGGCCCAAATCTGATTTTTTTGCTCACACGTGACTCAGATCTGTTTTTGTCAAGACAGTGTGAACAGCAAAAACCACATGGAATCTGATCTTTTCAATTCCGATTTGTGCCACTTCCATATGTGGTACTAAATCCAATCCAAGTCAGATGTTTTGCAATGCGACCGCAATGTGAATGGTCATGTCGGATTTCATGCGGCTTTTACGTCACTCTAGATCGACATTCGTCATAATTCCGCGCTGACTAGAGACACTTAAAAGATTTTACATAACCAAAGTTATCAAGATAGTAGCGAAAAGTAATCAGTGGAAGTACAGTTATGTGTCAGAAGTCATATGTATTTCAGTGACAACTCCACAAGCAAAACATGAGAACTCGTATCATAAAAGTTTCAAAACTCTGCTGTCTTTTGTCACATCCTTGTTTTTATTTTTTCATATTGCCTGCGCATAATTTCGCTGACTTCTGCAGCAGATCACACCATAAATAAACGCATAATCGCTTACTTTATATCCTCCGTGTTTACTTCTGTATGACGGCGCGCTGCGCAAGTGTTGCCAAATCCACAGTTTCAACACGGAATTGGGCTACTTTTTCCACTGTTGCCGCGGGTTGTTTTTCAACTTTGTGGGTTAACGCGACCCCACTAACGCGATATTTACCCCCTGAACATGACTGGGCTAATTTTGGACTCGTTTTGAGAAACAACTGGCGGATTTTGTTGTGAAAATCTGGAAGCCCTGTTCGTATCGTTCTTTTGCGCATGCGGGTCAGTTCAGAACCATGATTTGTTCACACTGTAAATCTGATGTTGGCCACATTTAAAACAATAATGTGAACAGCTATACAACAAAATCAGATCTGAGAAAAAATCGGAATTGAGCACTAAGGCTGGCAGTGTGAACGTAGCCTTAGATTCCAAACCACGTACGAATGTAGCTCAAAAAGGATTTGCACAAATCGGATTTCATGTAGTTTGTTGCCGTTCAGACTATTTAAATATGATCGGATTTCAATCGGATTTGCACAAAAATCGGATTTGGGCTGACAGTCTGAACAAGGCTCTAGTTGAGAGTTCCAAGTCGTCTTTTATTTCCTGAAGCAAATTAAAAATAACATGGCTTGGCAAACTATAGGTTCGGATAATGTGTTCTTCTGGCATTCCAAATAAATTAATACGTGTGGAAAAAATCCTCTCCCTTCTACCACACGCTCTCTTTTCTCTGCGGTGCCTCCTCTAGCAACAATAATTGCAGCCATAATAGTTTAAGACATGTTTTTTTGGGCATTAAATAATGGTGCAAATACCAGTAATTTGACGAGCACAAACGTTAGTAAATCTCGTTGCGTGATTCATTTGAATAGTCTCCTCCCATTAATTTTTTGTCTGAAAGTGAAACTCCTACAAATGTATATTCAAAAATGTCAGACGCAAAAATAACTGTGTCCACGCCTTTTCGGCACTAATTTGTCACTGCGCGTCTTTAGTAAATCCTGACAGTACTATTTTAATGCCAAAAGACTGTTTGCACTGGCACAAGCAGTTAGTGAAACTGGCCCTAAAAATAAATCTTCATTAATCAATAAACTGCCCATATAATCATAATTTGTGTGAAATGGAATAAAAGTGGTTGGTGTTTTACTGCCAGTAGTGTTCATTTTAACTGGAAACTGTAGCATATTGTATGTTTTTTTGAGCTTTTCAAAAAATGTAGATAGAGGCATGTTTTTCCAATGTGCCTATGTTGGCACTCGCAGTACTCCCACTGCTTCCTCATTAGCATCATTAGCTCATCCATCTTGTTGGCAAGGGATCTAACATTTCCAACCATGATAGAGGTTGTAAAGGTTGCCGAGCCTTTGAATTGTGGTTATGACATTAACAATTTCAACATTATGCACTTATCATTGAATATTTCTTAATATGAAGGTCTGGAACAATGCCAGAATGAATTTATGCCATTGGCAGTTTTTCAAATTTGAGTTATTATTGGTTTCTTTTTGGCCAAATCTCACTTAAGCAAGCTAAGTTAAACTGGGATATCACCTTTTTGTCTTTAGAGAAAGACTGATCCTCCATTACCCACAACATCAATGTGAATGCACTGCGTAACAATCGCAAGCAGAAGGGCGAATGATTCAATCTCATGCCATGTCCTTTGCGTCCTCCCTAGGAGGAGAAGAGCTTTGTGAAGATAATCACTTAAAAGAAATTAACCATCCTTTGCTCAGCTGCTTGTTGCTTAGTAACTTTATACCATCTGGGAGACAAATATTTCCAACAAGGGAGTGAGGGAGAGAGCGAGAGCTCTGAGAGACTATCATGTGCATGTATTAATTATCTGTTTTTATACACTATTTAAGCAGAGAATGAAATGTCTTTCCCGTTAGATTAACTCAGATTAATTTTCCCTTCTGCACTTCCACATCGACTAATAGTGGCATATTGCATTTCTGTAGGTCCCTGTGCAGGAACCATGAGACGGGGCCCCTTCCACTAGCAGTGATGCCATGCATGAAAGTTCATAGCAAATAGTGCTGGGTTTGACAAGGGAAAGAGGGGGCAGTCTACTCATTAAAAAAAAAAAAAGAAAAAAAAAGAAAAGAATGGGAAATATAACACTCGATATGGCAGCTGAATGAAGGAAAGTTAGGGATGTTTTTCAGCTAAACGAGACCTATTTTATTTAAATACTTCTAGAACATGAGCAAATTGTTTAATCAATCTGAAAAAAAGATTTATTAGATAATTTATACGTTTATATATATTTTTTGTAACTTTCTTTAACAAAAAGGTTCCATTTGTTAATATTAGTTAACTACATTAGTTAACATGGATTAACAAATGAATGCATGAATGAATGAATGAATGAAAGAATAAAATTGAAAGCATTTATTAACAATGCTATTTTCAACAATTGCTACATATTATTTAAAGGGGACCTATTATGCCCATTTTTACAAGATGTAAAATAAGTCTCTGATGTCCCCAGAGTGTATATGTGAAGTTTTAGCTCAATATACCCCACAGATAAATTTTTACAGCTTGTTAAAATGACCACTTTTAGGGCATGAACCAAAACGCGCTGTTTCGAGTGTGTTGCTTTAAATGCAAGTGAGCTGTTGCTCCCGGAGAAGAGGTCGGAGCTTCAAGAGCTCAAGCTCTGCATTAGCAGTGCTAGCCTTTGCAAATAAACATTTCACTATTAATACAAGCCTGTTATCTTTACAGAAAACTACTTGGTTTCAAAGTCAGTCATCTGATTATACTGTGCATAATAAATTCACGTTTATGAATTGCAAAGACGGGGGGCACGGTGGGATAAAAATAACAACATAGCTGGTCTCATGCCATCACAAACTTTATAAGTCCCACTTCTGATTATGACCTCGACAACTTCAAGCGATCGACTCACATTGCTTTCATACGCAACTTTTAACTTCCACATTCCTATTCACGATCGTTCTGGCAGCACTTGAAGGCAGCATCAGTGCAAACACACAAAAAACAATGGTAGCTTTAGCATCATTAGCCTTACAGACTCCCAAGAAGCTCCTTCAGAAAGGCAGTTTGGAATACAAACGCGTGATACTTACTTTGTCTGGAGCTTACGTTTGTGCACGAAGCGTTGGTATTGATTCATGAACATTTAGGGGACTTTACCGATTTTTTCCTAGATATTTCCTTCGAAAATGAAATTTAACCACTGTGTCCTCGGCTCAGATGAGGGGAGATTATGGCGACTCCTATGTTCATTAGTGCATCCCAAAACACAACACTTGTAAAGCCTCTTTGGTGCTAACAGTGGATATATCTCCAGTAATGGCGGACCGCATCTTCTCACTCAGGGCTGTGTTTATGCTAAAAGGGCAGAGAGCGTCACTAATGGGCGGAACTTTTTCCCCTCAGTGACGTGCAGAGAGGGAGATCTGAAACAGCTCGTTTGGAGAGACTGTTTATGATTTATTGGTTTTATAAAAAAATTAGTTGGTGGATTTTTAACATTATAGGCTGGTTGTTTTCACACACTGCGGCCACACAACTGTGTTCAAACACCTTATAAAAGTGATTTTTGCATAATAGGTCCCCTTTAAGTCATAAGTTGTATTTAATAGAATTTAATGGACCAGAGCTGTATATAATCATGATTTGAATAATGATTTGAGCTAAGAAACCAGCATTTATTATATAATTGTCATCGATCATATCATTGCTATTGAAATGTAATACTGATCAAAAATCCCACTTTAATGTACAGAGATACCTATAAGTAAGCAATAAACAGAAATAAAGGAAAATAAAAATCTTTGTAAAAATGAGTCTAAAATCTTTGCTTTTCATCACAGGAAATCAGCTGACCTGGCAAGAGCTTCTCCTACTCAAAGAAAAGTAATTACACATAGGAGAAAATATATATTATTGAAATGCCATTCATTTTGTGAAGCAACCATCTAAAAGTATTTAGAAGTAATGGCCGTGTAATTATTTTTTGATGTTCTCTCATTTTAATGCAGAGGTTTTTTTTGAGAGTATGAACATTCAAATCAAATCGAGACATTTAAAAAAGGAATAATGTTCTTTTACAAACATCTTACAGCACACATCTGTCATAAAGACATTGATGCATTCTTGCATATAGTGCTGTCACTAAAAAAAGCAACGCATATTAATCAAATTTAATAGCTACAGCTTTAGGGCTTCTACCCATGAGAGTTTATGATGCTGCATAGACAGGGTTGGCATTGCAGGGGGCCCATTCTGAATCCCCTCAGCCAGAATGTTTTTATATATATTATAATATTAAATCTTTCCTGTTTATTTTACTCTGTTTAATAGCTACAGTGTGTAATTTATTTATTTATTTTAAATCAGTACATTACTTGGTAAACTGTTTACTTTAAGCAGTGGTAGATTTTGGCATAGGAGATCACCATATTAATATTTCCTAATGCTTAATTTACAGGATTTCACCCACCATGGGTTCTGCTTGTATTTTGTATTGAAAATAAATTATGATTTATCAAAGGAACCTTTTTACTTCTCTGATCCTCTCATTGCTACTGATGTGTAAGCAGCATAATTGTTTTTAACATTATTCAACATTGATTAAAAAATGTTGTTGTTTTTTTACGACCTAATTTAAAATGATTTCTGAAGGATACCATGGCTCTGAAAACTAGAGTAATGGCTGCAAACAATGTAGCTTTGCCATCACAGGAAATGATTACTATGTACAGTATTACTGTATTTTTGGTCAAGTAAAACAGCCTTGATAAGCATAAGAGACGACTTTTGATAACATTAAAAAAAAATCTTACCAACACCGTACTTTTGAATATAGCATTCATGACTTTGTTCTGAACACAAAAGATATTTTGAAGAATGTTAGTAACCAAACAGCTTTGGGGACCATTGACTTCCATTGTATGGACAAAAAACTGAGATATTTCTCAAATATCTTCTTTCATGTTCCACAAAGGCATACAGGTTTGGAAGAAGTAAAGGATGACAGAATTTTCATTTTTGGCTGTACTATCTCTTTAAGATGGCAACAATAGAACACCTCACTCATTTTAGCAGCTTCACATTAAATTAGTATAAAGTGAAAAATGTGCACCACCTCTGAAATTCCAAATGCCCCCACAAGTAATTCATCCTGGTGCTGACTCTGGTCCGAGAACACTGTGAATCCATTGATTTCAGTGCTTACACAGAATTTGAGAGAAGCGGGTCCATTTGTGCATTCCGAAAAATCCAATTTGCCGTATTCCCGCTTGATTTCAAGCTGACCCGGCCGTTTCCACACCCTCGCCCCTTCTTAAGCAGTCCGATCCGTCAAACGCTCCGTCTGAGCTTTCTCTATTGTGTAAACGCCCTGAGGGTGTGTAAGACAACAGAGAGGGAAATCACTTAAATTAGTAGTGGGTGACTGATTGCTTCTCTGGAACCGTCATGTGCCGTTTTCCGTCTACAAAAGGTCACGACCTGATTCTTTCTCATCCCGGCAGTTTCTTTTCTGAGCTGAAAGTCACAAATGTGACCTCAGAGGGCTTGCTGGACTTATGACTTGTGTCCACCCACTAATCCGACACAATCTGCACCATCCGTTTCAAAAGAAGACAAAGTTTTGATAAATGGGCGGATGTACACATCATCTATGTTGACATTTTAAGTGCTTCAGTAGTATCTGTCAAAAAAACAAACTTCCCAGCCTGCCAGGAAAGCTGACACCAGTTATCTGCAACGGACACCCGTATGGAATTAAAACATGACTTTCTCATTTATCACAACCATAAAATGTACATGAAGGGCTGTCCGATTGAATTGATATTTTTTACTGGCCGATATTTTTATTTTGCCCTACTTGGCTTTCTCTAGTGCAATTTGTTGCATTATTAATTGACTGAAACATTTGTGTTCACTGCCATCTTTCTGGCTGACATGCCCACTTTGTCACACAGAACTCAGGAAGTCTGGATAATGGGACAAAGAAGCAGAAACGGACACACAGACACACACACACACACATACACAGAAAATGGTTGAGAGAATCCGAAAACAAACACACAGACTCTCCCAGCTTGGTTTGATATCCTACTGTCCGGCGCTCTGCCACAGTCTCTTCTGCTAATCAGTGCAGGAATATGTGGCTACGTTGCGCACGGGTGTCAGGTGATTTATTGGCTCCCTCTGAGGTGCCGCTGAAGTAGCTCTGAAAAATGACTCCGCAAACTGATCTCGGACCAGTTTTTACTCTCACAAGAAGGTTAGTCCAGGATATTTTTAGACGAAGGAGTCAGAAATTGATTTTGTGTCGTGCACCGGGAGTTTGGGCCTTCTTCAGAATCTGAACTAGACGTATTGTGTTTGGCAAGTATAATTATATGCTCCTCTTTATTTGGTTAAAGGTTTAAAGGAATAGTTCACTCCAAATTAGAATTGTCATTTACTCACACTCATGTCAGACCTGTATTACTTTCTTTTTTCATTGAAATGAAAAGTAGGTGTTTATTATTATTATATTATTAGTATTATTAGTATTCTGTATTTTACATAAATTATATAATCAGTAGATTCAAACTAAATATATATCCATGCATTTCTATTAACGTTTTTGAAATAAGTCTCTTATGCTCACCAAGGCTGCATTTATTTAATCAAAAATACAGTAATATTTTGAAATATTACAATTTAAAATAACTGTTTTCTAATTGAATATATTTTAAAATGTAATTTATTCCTGTGATGCAATGCTGAATTTTCAACATCATTACTCCAGTCTTCAGTGTCACATGATCCTTCAGAAATAATTCTAATATGTCGACTTGCTGCTTTGAATTCCTCTTTCTGCCATTTCAGTTCAAATTCTAATCCAGTAATATGTGTATGGAGCCAATGCAATTCTAATTTACACTCATGAATAGAACTGAAGCATGAGTGTTAAAATGAATCAGATTTGCCCCACCATGGCATTCAGAAGTGTAGACTTATTATTTCCGTAATAGCATTAGACTATACAGTTGTAAAGTTAGAAACAGTGTCATATAAGGTAACAGAATAGAACAGAAGTAGTTGAGAAGGACTGGAGGGGTGAAAAAGACAGATGGTTTGATGCTTGATTGAGAACTTAAGAACTTGCTCTAGGAGGTTGTGTGTGTGTGAGAGGTGCTGAGTGAAGAGCAGTGCTTGTTTTGGAGCATCTCAAGTTGTCTATAGAAGTCAGCCAAGACAATCAGGCTACCTATGATCTTGTCTACAGGCTTGATACTTCACTATAGTTAGCCGTAGGCTAACTATTGAATGAAAAATTGGATTCACAAGGACTACAAATCATAGATGGGAATCATACTGAATATAATCTTATTTTTTTCCTTAACACAGAGCTACTGAAGTGGCATATACCATGAAAAGATTTATTTTGCAATCTGTTTATTAGGCTTACCTTGGTAGTCAGTTTTACCGGTGTTATAGGGTGTACACTGATTACATTACATGCCCAATGAGGGAATAAATTAGTATAACACGGCCACGATTTAATAGTACAAAGGAACAAATTAAGTGGTAGGAACGAATTCTTAATTTGTGGCCACAATTGATATATTTTTGTTCGCATGTCACTTATCTTAGTTTTGTTAATAAAAGTTCTGTGTAATATAAGCGAGTTTGTCATTGTACAATTTTATTGTTGTAAGAGTAATAATGAATCCATCATTTTCAAGCATTCGTTTTGTTCAAAGAATGGGAAGGATAAAGATCCAAGCAAGCGCTATAGATCCTGAGTGTGATTGTTGTCATAAGTTTATTAATTGGTGGGAAAATTTCCTCACCGTGGCATCCCTAGTGTTTATACAATAATCCTAATCAATAAAAATCAATAAATCAGTGTATCTGCAGAAATTGTACACTGGATAAATATCAAAACATTGTGGTTTAGAGTCATCTATTTTTGTTTGTCCACCTGCCCAGGCTCATATATATATATATATATATATATATATATATATATATATATATATATATATGTATGTGTGTGTGTGTGTGTGTGTGTGTGTGTATAACAGCCAGTAGCAGCTAAAATGAAAGGAGACATAGTAATTTGTATATTTATTACTATAGTCCCTTTGGCTCACTTTGTAAGGCACCATTATATTGCCTGTATTTGTATTGTGAAAAGTGCTATACAATTTCATCTGAATGGAACTCAATATTTGCGATTCTATTCTGGACTAATCAACTCAAGTCTCTAAAAAGTCTCTAAAAATCTGTTTAGGATGTATTATTTCTTCCTTTGAGCAGGTATTATAGCTGCCAACCTGAAAGTTCACAATTCTTTTCCCTGGAATCGAAATTAGATTAATTTTTATAGCCATACTACATAAGCTGAAAGTATTTTTTTTTTTTTTTTTTCAAATCGTTCAGACCTTTGCTGGACCACTTACAATCCTGTCTAATGTGCTGTTGTTAATTGTATCATATTTTAATGGCCTTACTCATATGGAATAGTCACTTTTGATATGCATAATGAGACTATTCACATGGCAATCAGTCAACCTTTCAACATGTGAAATTCTATTGAACGGTGTCTTATTAATCTATACCATCAACTTTTATAGAGACCAGACTTCTTGCTGCTGTACCTTTCTTTCTGTCTTGACATGCACAATGATGCAGAGTTTTGCCACTAAAACCCATTATGGCACTCACCGTCGTAAAACTTGCATGATCCCGTAAATCTTTTAGCAATGCTAGTTTGAATTTCTGCTTGTGAAGGAGGGGGAAAAAGGTCAGGCTCTGGTAAGCAAGTGTTACTGCTCTAAAAGGTGCCGATGTGATAGGACGTTTTATTAAAGCTGAAGAACATGAGAAAAACATCATCCTCAGAGGTCTTGTTATTCTATCCTCTCCTCACTTCAAAACTCCCTGAATGAATCCATTTTTTAACACGAAGAGGAGATAATGCAATGTCAACATTGAAATATTTAGAGGTGTTCACCTCTGTATTTGCATGGAATAGGAGTCCATGGCTTCCCATGTGGTGTTGTAAGCTAAATTTGTTTTAGAAGTGGAGATGTGCTGGAGAAGCATGTTGCCCTCAGCGGGAGCCTCATCGAAAGATGTTACGATCACTGCCCACATGTTGCTCAAACTCAATTTACAAGGCCGTATATGTCCATCATGTTGCATTTAACATGAGCAAGTATCGCTTTTTTTTTTTTCTTCACGCTTTTATGAAGAGATGGTAGAGTCGGCAAGAATTTATTGATTCATGGTATAACTTGTGCCTCACTGGTTGCTTTTAAACATAATTTTTACCAAGGATACAAATGGTCATATCTGACAGAGAAGACTTTTGCTTCTAGGGGCGAACAGGCTGACAATAGAAAATCAAAATTTAAAGCGAAGGGAGAATAGGTAGGTATAAGAAATTTGTAGGGGAAGGAAGGGTAAGGGAGGCAACAGGAAACAGAAAAAGGGCAAATCCAATCCGTCTCCGGCGGGACATTGGCTGCCCAAGGTGAAATGCATCAAGTGGCATAACCAGCTAATTGATAAGAGTGTTCTATCTTTAACTGAGGACAAAGCTGTGCTCCTGGGATCCAAACCATTTGATGCTTTTGAGATGCTGCAGTTAGTGCCTTGGTAAATCTGGGGAGTAGTGTTGTCAAAAGTACTGGTGTTTCAGTACCAAGTCTATACAGAAATTTTTAAAATGTAACAATACCAGCCTTTCCACAGCTGCTGTCAAATGCTCCCCTGTTTGTGTGAGCACTCTATGAAGAGAGCCAAAGGTTTCTATTTACAGATTTTTGCAGTGTTGAGAATTGTAGCCAATCATAGACATGTTTCTTGAGCATGTGGCCGAAATGACCAATGGAGTTTGTTCAGCTTGTGCTCTGCATGCTCATAAATCTTTTTTTTTTTTTTTTTTTTGTTATAACCAAAGTACAATACAATATAAATAAGAGACTCATTATGCAGTATAGACAGATTTGATATTTGAATACAAGTTTTTTTTTATTATTTATTTAATTAATTTTTTTTGTGCTGTACGCACTGCAAAGTTTCTTGAGTGACAACCGTATTAAAATGCGGCACTGACTCTGGAGTTGCTACGTTTGACATTGTGAGAACCATACCAATGGACGGGAGAAAGCTAGATATGTGCATTTAATTTAGCAGTGTAAATGCAGTAGACCACTTGTTCTGTCACCGGTAATGTGTTTCTTTGTTATTTAATTACTTTCATTTGATATTTTTAATTCAGTGTTTACATAATTGAACAATATTTGGAGGCTACTTGCTGTTGTTTTAACACTATTTACTTTTATTTTTATGACTTTAACTCTAATTATGACAGATAAATGAACATTTCAAGTCAGTATAAATCTGGACTTGTTCATATTCCAGCCATGCATTTTCAGTCGTGCAATATTAAACACACATACACACACACACACACACACACACACACACACGCGCGCGCAATTACTAAAGTAATCCATACAGTTTGTGGACTATACTTTAAATCCTGTGATGCCATATTCAGTGCTCACACATTCAAGTCTTGAGTGTTAATGATACATATAATAACTACTGCAGTTGAATACACTTAAATTCACAGATTTTTAACGTGCTTCAGAGGAAATGGAATATAAAACTTTTATGAATAAATATTGCTTTTTTGAGGGAATGATGAAAGAATTTCCATTTTTGGCTTGGGCTTCACAATCTGGTTAAAAACATTTAGCATTTGAGCGGTAAAATAAGAAGCAAGTAACGAGAGGCATAAGCTGGGAACATACCAACAGGTTTAATTTCATGAATAAAAATGGAATGCAATGATAAAATTACAAAATGAGGTTTCCTTAAATTTAATTTCTGTAACCTAGTGATTTGAAATTGTGTTGGTTAGATGGTTGGCATTTTTCCGTCATTGGGACAAAATTCATTCATGTTATTATAAGCCCACCCGTACAATATGATATGAGCCCACTTGTTTTGCCAACTACTTAACTAGTGCAAATTATTATTAACCATTAGACTATGCTTTCTGTTCGGAAGTCATTTGGTGGTGTTTGAACATTTAAAGATTAAAAGATGTTCCTGAGAGTTTTATAAAATGAAGCTGGCAATTTATTCTTGAAATACTTCCAGGAAAAAACTGATGAGAAACTATCGACGTCACTGTCCATCACTGCAGTTTTACTGTGAAGAAAACAAGAGTATGGATGCACATGCCTTAATAAAAACCTATTTGCTCAAAAATGGGCTTTTCTACCTAGGTCATGGCCTTATGCCCACTTTAAAGCATCCTGAGACGGCAGAGAAACCGCACCTTGAAATTGGCCAATGGCGCAATACTGTGTGCATTTGCCAAGTTCGAGGCAGGTCCACAAAGCCAAGTTCAAGTGTCCAGTATACTTATAATATCAGGGCCTTATGTCCACTATAACGAATCCTCTGTGACGGCAGAGAAAGCTCGCTGTGAAATGGGCTGATGGCACAGTACGGCTATGAGCATTGAGCTTTAATTTTGGATTTCGTTAGAGCAGTCCGTGGATTATGAAGCTTGTTCTTATGCCACCCAGTGATGATACTATCTGTGTTGGAATGCAAGAATAGAAACAATGTCTTTGTATTGAAGGCCAAGTTTAAAATAGGTCTCAATTAGCTAATTCATGTACATCCATGCTTTTGTTTTCTTTGTTGTAAGATGGCAGAGGTGACACAACTGGAAACTGTAACCCATGAGCTCACAAAAAGTTTCTCGTGTGGATGTGAAAAGTCTGTCTTTTTTATTTTCGCAAATGTCCCTTTAGGAGCTCCGTAATATCTGACTTTACCGACAACCAAAAATGTCCTCTTTGCTTTGACATTAACCCAGGCATTATCAGGTGTTTTTTGCATATCAAAGTGCTGACTTTTGCCGTTCTGCAACTGTGTACTTTGTCTGAACTCTACCTTCAAAGTGCAGGTGGACATCTCTGCCAAAAGTTGACACTGCCAGGCATCACGTTCAAAGATAAAACAATACCTGTTCGATCTTTTTAAGCACTAGGCACAGCACGAGTTTGAACTCTCCGCACGCAGGAATCCCCCCAACAAATTTGATATGCTTTGACAACCCACTCATTGTGTGTGAGGACTTAAAAAATGAGACAAGGCAGCCAAGAAGGTTTTCGCTGCACTTAGTGTACCATCTTCTAAATCCATTTTATACACTTCACCCAACGTTCATGTCCTCTAATGGAATTGCCGTCTGAAGGCAAGGTGTCCTTATACGTTTTGGCCACTTCCATTTGTCAGACAATGCAAAGAAAGCGAGCAGACATGTTCTGTAATGGCCGATGCTTGTACTCATCAGCGTGATCGCCGTGACTTGGGCAGAACGGCTCCGATCATGAACTGTTATATTCTCCATCAACAACAGTTAGAGAGGGACAATGTCTCGCAATAATAGAGCAAATGGAAACAAGAGAGTCAATGCGTTGTCTCTTTAAATTTTTAAGCTCTCATGAAAAAATACTGCGACTGCAGACACAGCAGCAACATCATCAACTTCCAAAGGGTCCATGGAGCTTTTAAGGATTCTGGCTTGAGTGTAGAGAGTTGCTAAAGTGCTGGATGTAAAAGTACTACAATGTTTTGCAAATCAAGAAGAAAAAAAAAAGAGGCTTATTTGTATTTGTAATGTCTCTGTTTCATTGTGTCGCTTAGGGACAGGTAACAAGAGGACAGACAGCTGAGCTGAGAAATGCTTTCACTCGGTTCGTGAACGCTGCACATTTTACAGGCCTGCAGTATAATGGGCAAATCTAGTACACCTGACAAAGAAGCGCTTTATAGGGGATTGCATCCAATTAATTGAACGTATATTAAAATTTAGCTACAGTATGTAATGTACAGTTGTGTTGTAAAGTCAGAAACCACATGAAAATATTTATTCATTTAGGCTATTTATTTATTTGCCTCTAAATAAATAAGAAGTTTAGAGATACTGAAAAAAGTGACAAAATTGTAACATAAAATAAATATTTTAAATTCAATTCGCTTTCTAGGTCACTTTTCTAGTCTTTGTACAGTTGGTCAAATTTGTAATCATAAGATGCTCTTTACAATGTTTGTAAATCACGCTTGTTTTCAGCTCAAGTGCTGTCATTAAAGCAAAAGGTAGGGATGCCAAATATTAAGAAAGTCTGACATTCTTGTAGGGGTGCCCCCGAATAGTCGACCATTCGATGCTTCGATAGGAGGAGCCTGTATTTGACTAACGTTACCAATCTCACAGTTGGATATTCGCAGAGCGTTATGATCATACCATTTTCGCTATATGGGGGTGCTCAAATGTCTGATTTCGCATATAACCGGTTTTCTCCCTATAAGTTAATATACAGCGTATTATGATGATGCTGTAAATAAGAATGTGAAAAGAAAGGAGCTTTAAATAAATATTTTAACGAGCGTCAATAAATCCAACCACCCCTATAGATTTAAGTTTCACTTTCCATCATCCGTGACCGACAGAGGAGCATCTTGGCGGCAGGTGTTTAAAACTTTAACAAGACTCAAACTGACACAGGCAGAGTGAAACACTGGATTTTTTTCGATCAGGTAGGGTACAAGTGATTTCAAAACATTTCAGCTGGTTTATATATATTGTGTATATATTATTTATCTCGTATAATATGCATTTAGTTGAGTTACGCCGCTTGTAGTATTATGGTGATTATCAGCGCGCAGCACAAGCAGTACAAACAACAATGCATAATATTAATGACTATGACTGACTGTCATATACATAACATTATAATGATCGTTGTTGCGTGAAGAACGCGTCCACAACAGGAGTTCATTCAGAGCCAGACACGTTCATGTGCATTCGGGGCATTCTGTGCAGCTGGCCTATAAGTCGTAATATCAACGTTATGTTGTATTAATGACGAAGTGTATTCTATATGAGATAAATGATGAGTTAAATCCCATTCAATAAAAACCTACTATCATATGCTTCACTGTACTGGTCATCTTCAGCGCGTGCAGCTCGAAACAGAAATGCAGAACATTAAACTACTGTCATTTACATGAAGTTATAAGGAGAGCACTAATTGTAATAAATGTAAACAAAATTATCAATGCATCGAATCTCCAACTGTGCTTAATAATGTTTATGCACATGTTAATGTACACTATTATAATAACTATTATAAATTCTAGGTTTGGTCAGTATTGTGAACAGTTTACCACATTAGAAAGGCATCAATAGTCCTTTAAAGAGATACATTTGATTATTTTCTACTTCATTTTTTAGGCCATCCATTATTAGCATATTTTCCTTTTTTTTAATTTTCATTTAAATTCATAATTTCATTCATTTAATTTAATTTCATTTGATTTTGCGCGATAGTTCCCTTGAAACCATCTGGGATTAAATGAAGGTCATGCAAGGTCACAAAGGTCCCATAATGGGATTGAACTTTCAATGTTCAGCAATCCGCTTTTTTAATTACAGCACAACCACCACAGTATTAGGTAAAAGATAGCTGCCTTTGACTCAGTAGTATACACAACATGCATAAAAGGAGCCTTGTGGGAAACATCTAAAGTAAAATAAATAACTAAATCCCTAAATGATTTATATTGACACATGAATGAATGAAAATATGGATGGATGGATGCATGATGGATGATAGATGCTCAAGCGTAGAGAAAGACGAACAGTAGATAATGATACAATATAATTGTAAAATAATTGAAAGGCCTGCATGACTGAGAGGCAGGAACATTAACTATACAGCCATGCATGACAGCAGAGTGACAGAAAGACCCAAAATAACATGATCCAGGTCACTTCCCCTATAAAACGTCCTCTAAGCACAAATCCAAGGGGACTTTGAATAAATTACTACAGGAAGAGCTTAGCTGTAGATGAGATGTGTGTGTGTGTGTGTGTGTGTGTGAATGGGTGTGTACGTGTGTTTGTATGCGTGTCTCCTTATGATCCCTCAGCCAAACGACTGAGGCTTCTCGGGAAGGGATTGGTCAAACAGGTTAATTCGTCGGTAAGCAAGTAATTCACATGAGACTGACAGTTTGAGGCCTCTAACCCTCTGATAGGCAGATTGCATACACTGTCAGGTGGAGACGTGCAGCCTCCGAGCTTATACTGTTGAGGAGTGAGAGATCACAAGGGAACAAGAGAGACAAAGATTGCCTCTGCCGAAAGTGAATTGAAAGAACAGAAAAAAGGCTGAGGGAGGGAGAGGGAATTTCTGGGCCTCTTGAGACAAACAAAACACCCGGGTTGCCAATCAGAAGACAATCCCCAAGTGATGCTCTAAATCTGGTAGAGAGCTCTGTGTATGCTTGCGTGTGTCAGTGTGAGCAGTTGCATCTTATTGTGCTCATCAGATGATGACTCAACTTCCAGGTCTGTAAAGAACGTAAGAAATGACGCTCTAATGTTGTCTTTTAGCATTCATTCATGCAGAATCAATACATTACAGCTGTCTTTGTGTTATTTGGTGAATGATTTTACAATAAAATCAGCAGGGTCGTTCTGTGAAACATGGGGGGAAAAAAAGACATGATCAGTATATCATGGCAACTTATGTTTTTACATTACCTCATCAAAATAAGTCAAACAATTTGAACTTTTTTTATGGTATATGAAATTCAACTCAATTTTTAATTGGTTTAATGTAATTTAAAGGGATAGTTCACACTCAAAAATGAAAATTACCCCATGATTTACTCACCCTCAAGCCATCCTAGGTGTATATGACTTTCTTCTTTCAATATTTATATTTGAGTTTCACTAAATGGCCATCCCTACAGTATAAATTCCGGGTATCTCTTTTTCTGTGATACCACAATAATGGGGAAGACTTGGCAACCCTCCACAAAGAGGTTAAGTCACAGAAGGTCATTACTGAAAGGGGTGGCTGTTCACAGAGTGCTGTATCAAAGCATATTAAATGCAAAGTTGACTGGAAGGAGGAAATTGGGTAGGAAAAGTGCACAAGCAACAGGGATGACCGTAAACTTGAGAAAAATGTCAAGCAAAGCCGATTCAAACACTTGTGAGAGCTTCACAAGGAGTGGATTGAAGCTGGAGTCAGTGCATCAAGAGTCACCATGCTCAAACGTCTTCAGCAAAAGGGCTACCAAGCCACTTCTGAAACAGAAACAACGTCAGAAGCATCTTACCTGGGCTAAGGATAAAAAGAACTGGACTGTTTCTCAGTGGTCCAAAGTCCTCTTTTCAAATAAAAGTAAATTTTGAATTTCATTTGGAAATCAAGGTCTGGAGGAAGACTGGAGAGGCACAGAATCCAAGCTGCTTGAAGTCCAGTGTGAAGTTTCTGAAGTCAGGGATGATTTGGGGTGCCGTGACGTCTGCTGGTGTTGGTCCATTGTGTTTTATCAAGTCCAAAGTCAATGCAGCTGACTAACAGGATAGTTTGGAGCACTTTATGCTTCCATCTGCTGACAAGCTTTATGGAGATGCTGATTTCCTTTTCCAGCAGGACTTTAGCACCTTGACAGTGCCAAAACTACTTCCTAGTGGTTTGCTGACCATGATATTACTGTGCAACATGCCTGACCTGAACTCCATATTGAATCTATGGGATATTTTCAAGAGAAAGATGAGAAACAGTCGACCCAACAATACAGATGAGCTGAAGGCTCAGTAGTGCCTCAGCAGTGCCACAGGCTGATCGCTTCCATGCCACTCCTCACTGATGCTGGAGTTTGTGCTAAAGGAGCCCCGACCAAGTATGGAGTGCATAAATGAACATACTTTAAAGAACTTGAACTTTTCTGTTATGCAAATTCTTTTCTAGATTGATTTTAGGAAATATTCTAATATATTGAAATACTGGATTTTTGACTTTCATGAGCTGTAAGATCTAATCATCAAAAAAAAAAAAAAAAAACTTTTGAAATGTTTTACTTTACATGTATATGAATCTAGAATATATCAAATTTTCACTTTTTGAAATAAGTTACAAAAAATAATTAACTTTCTCATGATATTCAATTTTTTGAGATGCACCTGTGTGTGTGTATATATATATATATATATATATAGATAGATAGATAGATAGATAAAAAAAACAAAAAAAAAAAAACAAATAGAATTCCTAATTTATTACCTGAGAACACCCTGAACAGCATACTGAGTTCAATCACCAAAATTCAGTTACCAAAATTTAGCATTAGCTGTTTGTTTTTAAAGTCATTATTTGAAAGTCACCTGTTTTGTAGAGTCACCCATCATATTTTTAGAATGTTCACCCACCATTTTTTTTAATGTTGTAATCTCTGTTGTGTTTCATGCTCTAATTCGAGTGTCTTTAACAATATTATGTACTGCAGATGTCACTTTGTGAGCTCTGCGAGAAACCAAAACGACCTTGTTTTGATATTTTTCCCATTTCATCTTTGTGTAAAAGCAAAGACAAATGTGCTTGCCTGCTTGTGCTTAATAGTTCTGCATATGATGTTTGGGAGATTTTGCATTTCTCCCCACAAAATAAGAGTACAATATGGCACAAAACAAATGTGGTTTCCCTCTTCGCAAACAAATTTGTTCCCCTCTCTCTCTCTCGGTTGTTTTTCTTGGCTGTCTGATGTAATACCGGAGAAGGTGCAGTGCAGTGCGAGCCTAGCATTACGGGAGACAGGGGTGATTTCCTCTGGGTCATGGCATTGATTTGGAGCGACCCTGGAGGCCAGGCGAGCAGCAGGTGGCACACTGACCTGAATTAGGTGATATGGAGAGCAGTGGTAATCAGACAACTTCTACAGCATTTCTCTCAGTCCTAAAGCAGACACTGAGATGTGAACATCACTAACCCTTGCTTTGCTGGCTGTTCCCACCTGCTCAGGTAATAACAACTTAATCTTACAAGCAGCTGTCATACGTCTTATTTGGAGGCTGCTTTATCAGTGCAGAGAAAAAAAAAATTCACACTAAAATTACTATACCGACACCATTTACTCACCCTATTCCTTTAACTATCATGCAGAATTGCACAATTTATATTACAATAAATTATCATGTTACACAAATGCGTTTCATGTTTTACAGAATATTAAGCAGCACAATTACTTTAAACATTAATAATAATAATAAATATTTCTTGAGCAGCAAATCAGCATATTAGAATGATTTCTGAAGGATCATGTGGCCCTCAAGACTGGAGTAATGGCTGCTGAAAATTCAGCTTTGCCTTCACAGGAATAAATTACATTTTAAAATATATTCAAATAAGAAACATTTGTTTTAAAATGTCTGACCCCTAACCTTTAGATGATAGTATGTGCATATATATGCATGCACATACTATCATTTAAAGGTTAAGTATATACAGTTCAACCTAAAACTGCAATTCAATCATCATTTTACCTACCTATTATTTTAACTAGTGTGTATTTCTCCATTTAGGAATGTATGCCATTACACTGAAGTATCATCACTGTAAGCGTTTATGATTCTTAAGAATCAAGTGTGCACTTGAGCAGTCCACGAGGTGGAGGTCAAGTATTGATCACTTGTGTAAAGAGCACTTGGCTTACTTTAAATTGGGTCTTACCTGAAGCAATCTGACTAACTTGAGTTAATGCACAAAACAATTATCCTTCTTAGCGCCCTGATTTAATCAGGCTCTGTGTGTACAGGGAAATAAAGGTATGCCTCTTGCTAAGAAAGACAATTTCACACGCATACGACCTCCCTCCCTTTAGAAAAATTAGAGCCAATGGAGATTACATAGAGAATTAAGCATTTAGCTCTTACACACAAGTGTGTTTCTGTGCTTCATCTTGATTACTACATTTAGGTAATGTTGCAGAAATTAGGCACAAAACGCTTTGAGATGTGAGCACAATATATTTTTTGGCAGGAAATGACAATCTGTTGGAATTGCATAAAAAGGTACTGTCGAAAGTGGTTGCATTTCATAGATCAGCGTCCTATTTTTAAAACAAAGGACAGGAGTCGGTGCGGAAGAATATGTGTTTATTATTATATGTGTGGAAGTGAAACTAATGCCATTTATCATTTGCAGCGCTCAGAGTTTACTTTTTTACATAATTTAATAGGTTGCATGAAAGCTGAAAAAGACCAACCAACATGGTAACAATGCATAATGCATAATGTTGAATGCATATTTACACAGGCCTAATAAAGAATATTGTTACAGTCAAAAATGTTTACAGTCAAAAGTGGGTTCAGTGAGGCTTCAGGCAATCCATTTAAATGTTAACAGTTTCCTTCAAGTGGCCCATCATCCACAGAAAAATTCCATTCAGTTTAATAATAAAGCGTAAAAATGTCTCGTGGGGCCTTAAAGCTGGATGGACCAAATTGTATCTCCGTTTGAACATAGGCCTACTTAGTAATTCTGTGTCCATGACACATCTCAACCACTTCATTTACTGTTAGCCACTTTTTTTGACAGTTTCTCTTAATTCTATAGTCATAAACTTGCTGTGCGACTGAGATCGATTAGCATATTTTAAATAAGTATTTCTAAGCTATAGGGTTGTCTCCCTTGAGCTGTTTCCAATTTATACTGTCCACAAACTAGCTTTTTTTATTTGCACACAAAACATTGCTCGCAATAGAGACACATTCTGGCATCTTTTTTCTTGATATTTTTCTCCCTTTTTACCTCATAAATAAGAGCCACTGCACTGAATTTGTTCTGTATAAACTACCTTATTCAGCATTTCTCTCATACTTTTTAGTATGCAAACACTATTTAACTAGTGTTCACCACTGTGTGTTCAACATCAATCTCGCTAACAACAGCCTGTCGACGGCATGGTCTTAAGAATTCATTGTGAGAGAGTTTTGAGAGATGTCAAGTATGTGCTCATGTGGTTGTCATCCAGTAACAGGTCATATGTTGAGTAACTGCGATGGGAAACTGTGATTCTTCAGCAAGTCTGCATTATATTAACCAAACAGTAAAGACATTTATAATGTTACAGAAGATTTCTCGTTCAAATAAATGCTTTAAAATAATCTAAATTCTTCTAAACATTCTACTTATCAAATAATCCTGAAAATGAGTATCTCAGTTTCCAAAATAAAATAAAATAAAATAAATATTGAGCAGTGCAATTGTTTTCAACAGTGATGATAATAATAATAATAAATGTTTCTTGAGTATCAAATCAGCATATTAGAATGATTTCTGAAAAATCATGTGACACTGAAGACTGGATTATTGATTCTGAAAATTCAGCTTTGCATCACAGGAATAAATTACAATTTAACAATTTTTTTTGAATATACTTTATTTTAAATAGTGTGAAATATTATTATTATTATTATTATTATTATTATTTATTTATTTATTTTTTTTACTACATTGATCAAATAAATGCAGCCTTGGTGAGCATAACAGGCTTCTTGCAAAAAGCTTAGTGTGTTTATGTGTATAATCAGGGCTTGAAACATTTTGCCACAACTGCCAATTACCAGTGACTTGAGAAATTATTTTTACCAGTCACGAAACTGTATGTGCATTATTTTATTAAAAATCAACAGACACAATTGGGGAGACACAGATACAGTCAGGTCCATAAATATTGGGATATTGACACAATTCTAACATTTTTGGCTCTATACACCACCACAGTGGATTTCAAATGAAACGAACAAGATGTTAGCTACAACTGCGGCCGTCAAACTTTATTTGAGAATTGTTACATCCAAATCAGGTGAACGGTGTAGGAATTACAACAGTTTGCATATGTGCCTCCCACTTGTTAAGGGACCAAAAGTAATGGGACAATTGGCTTCTCAGCTGTTCCATGGCCAAGTGTGTGTTATTCCCTCATTATCCCAATTACAATGAGCAGATAAAAGGTCCAGAGTTCATTTCCGTGTGCTTATTTGCATTGAATCTGTTGCTGTCAACTGTCAAGATGAGATCCAAAAAGAGCTGCACTATCAATTGAACAAGCCATCATTAGGCTGAAAAAACAAAACAAACCCATCTGAAGACAGCAAAAACATTGGCGTGGCCAAAACAACTGTTGGAACATTCTTAAAAGAAAGAGGCACCGGTGAAGCTCAACAACACCAAAAGACCCGGAAGACCACGGAAAACAACTGTGGTGGATGACGAAGAATTCTTTCCCTGGTGAAGAAAACACCCTTCACAACAGTTGGCCAGATCAGAACACTCCAGGGAGGTAGGTGCCTTGTGTGTCAAGTCAGCAATCAGAAGACTTCACTAGGTGACCACAGAGGGTTCACCACAAGATGTAAACCATTGGTGAGCCTCAAAACAGGAAGGCCACACACAGATTAGGATTGCCAAACGACATCTAAAAAAGCTGTAACGTCATGGACAGATGAGACCAAAGATCCAACTTGTACCAGAGTGATGGGAAGAGAAGAGTATGGAGAAGGAAAGGAACTGCTCTTGTTCATTAAGCATACCTCATCAGTGAAGCATGGTGGTGGTAGTGTCATGGCGTGGAAATGTATGGCTGCCAGTGGAACTGGTTCTCTTGTATTTATTGATGATGTGACTGCTGACAAAAGCAGCAGGATGAATTCTGAGATGTTCAGACAATATTATCTGCCCATGCATATTCAGCCAAATGCTGAGAACTCAGTGGATAGCTTCACAGTGCAGATGGACAGCTGACCAAAGCATACTGCAAAAGCAACCAAAGAGTTTGAAGGAAAGAGTGGACTGTTATGCAATGGCCAAGTCAATCACCTGACCTGAATCCGATTGAGCATGCATTTCACTTGCTGAGAACAAAACTGAAGGAAAATGCCCCAAGAACACGCAGGAACTGAAGACGGTTGGAGTAGAGGCCTGGCAGAGCATAACCAGGGATGAAACCCAGCGTCTGGTGATGTCTATGCGTTCCAGACTTCAGGCTGTAATTGACTACCCAAAGGATTTTAACCAAGTATTAAAAAGTGAAAGTTTGATTTATGATTATTATTCTGTCCCATTACTTTTGGTCCTTAACAAGTGGGAGGCATACACCAAACTGTAGCCAATTCCTACACCGTTCACCTGATTTGGATGTAAATACCCTCAAATTAAAGCTGACAGTCTGCAGTTAAAGCACATCTTGTTCGTTTCATTTGAAATCCATTGTGGTGGTGTATAGAGCCAAAAATGTTAGAATTGTGTCGATGTCCCAATATTTATGGACCTGACTGTAATTGCAATTAATAATAATAATAATAATAATAATAATAATAACAACAATTTAATTATTTATGCTTTTTTTTCATAGGTCTTTTATTTTGTCAGAAAACCACAGGGAAGCTTCTCTTTTGAAATGCTTCGATTTAGTTTGAAAACAGCTTTAGAAATCATTTTCATTACAAACGTAGGAGGATGTTTGGCGGATTTTGCATTTTCAAATACACTGTATACGTGACTCAAACTTATTCACTCAAGTTCGTTCACTTGATATGTGACTCTCCCACTCGAGTTCTTGTGGAGCCGCATTTACTGCAAACTGCTCAAAGACACTGAAAACGCTGTTATCATGAGCGGCTCGTGAAAAGATCACAACGCGTTGCATCAGATTACATATTTATATACTTACAATGCAGTCTTTGCAATTTGATAATTGCGCTAAACCATATTGTGCTCTCAAACATAGAACTAATTTTAAAAAGTTACCGGTCAACTGGCGATTAATGCTGTTTCATATGCTGATTTTCACTTGCATTTGGCCCTTGGTGAGTGTTAATTTTAGGCCCTGCATACAATATTTATATACACATTTTAATATAATATTTATTTATTAATTAGTTTGCATTTCAGTCTAAATGGTCATATTGGATTTTAAGTAATTAGTTTTATTGTTCAGGTTGCGATGAGAGCGTAGCATCACAATACAGATGCAGCAACGCTTCCCTCTAGACCTCTGGCATCTGGTTATCCCTTGGATTGGTTTTCCATTCAAGAGAGGTAATTCCAGCTGGTCTGGGTCAGGATGAGTTCAAGATCTCCTATTGCCAGAGATCCCCAGCTGCAGTGTTAACCACCACCAGCGACTGGAGGCTGCACAGATGAGTGTCAGCACCTTATCCCTTTTATCAAGGGGGGAAAAGCATCTACGCAAAACCCCCACTCCCTAGCGAGCACGTGGCGTCTCTGTTACCACGCATTTGCAGAAAAAGAAAAATAAAGAGACGTATTCGGCCTCTCCATCTCGTGCTCCAAAAGATCCATTAGTATTCTGAGCAAAGCTTAGCCGGTGACAAGCCATACATCACCGTCACAGCAAAACGCTTTCTCTTTCTCTCTCCCTCTCTCTCTCTCTCCACAGAGCCGCCCTGCAAATATGGGGAGCGCATGTTCTTTTCTTTGTATGCCACCCTCTGTCCTGCGAGTGTCCTCTAATCTGTGTCCGCAGACGACGCACACACACGTACCGCTTTTACAGCTCAGCCATTACCGAGGACGTGCCGGTGCCAGAGGAGAGAGATTCATTCTGGGAAGGTCTGTAGGAAAGGGGCACTTTTCACGACGCGAGCGCGACTGTCTCGCCAAACGTTCGTCCTTGACTAACCTTGTCCTTTTACGGAGCTATTAAAGAGCGCTCTAAATTGCATTGATGGGTCCTTCAAAAATGGTCTCCTGTTTTACTGTTTTCAGCCTGATCGACAAGCTCCAATAACGCAAATTATCGGAAAATATGAGATGCCCAACCGCAAACTGTTGCATTCTGAATAATGCCTGCATTGTTATGCTGCTGTGAATGGCCAGGTAATATGAAAATGTGCCCAGCGGAAGCATTATGATGAATAAGACAAGACTTTTTGCCTGTAATATGTTTCCATGTGAACAAAACATAGACATTATCATATTTATTGCTCTGCTCAGCTCTGTGGAGATTCGTATCATGTAATTTACACTGTACAGCAGACAAAACAAAAGCAGCAAACACTTTGCCCCCCCCCCCAGTCCCCTTCAGTCTCAATAGACACGATGATTGAGCACAGTATATAAGTGAAAATGTCCAGCATGACTCAGCTCAAAACTGAATTCACATTAATAGCTCCTCAGCGCTGAGTTTTGAGTCCTTTTTGCTTGAGGGAATGGTGAAATAGTGGATTTCGGATCTCCAGCGCAGTTCATCTAGCAAGAATTATTAGGATTTCTTTTCGAGTCCTTCCGCCAGATATTTGAAAGAGATGAGAGAAATGCATTTCTCGGAAGTATCGAATAGGTTTTTTAAAATAAAGAGGGGAAGAGAATGTTTGTCCGAAAAGAATGTGCTATTGTTCCTCAAAAAAGTGAACTTTGGTCTCTGTAGGAGCAAGGCGATGTGGGTTTATTGCTTGTTTGTTTGGATCAGATGCTCCATTTGTGTCACGCCGAGGAGATGCATAAATCTGGGTTGCGTTTGCTGGTGTGTGTGTTTATGTGGCTATGTCAGACAGATAGAGTCTGGCCTTGTTAATGCATCACCCCTGAGAGTGTGTTTTTGGTCGGAAAGACTGATTAGGGATGTACGAAAGGTGAATCGAGGCAGGTGTTAAATCTAGAGCAGGAGCAGGGGACGGGGACGCGCACCTGTGCTTTAACTGACCCGACAGAGGCTGATTGGGTCAGGCGTTGACCTGGTGAAAGGTCGAGGTGACCAGACCAAGGAGGCGTCTGTTTGACCTCTACTTCAGCTGCGAGGTCAGGAATTGTGCTCCGTGAACAACCTCAGCATCGCATACTTTGATCCTATACTTGTCCTCTTTAGAGTAACAAGTGTGACACAGAAAAACATGTTGTAGTTTCAGGTGTTTGTACAATATACAGCTGTGGCCTCACATCTTTAGCACTAGTTCACTTGGTTATTTACTCAAACTCTATCAGAGTCTTTCTCCTGAGGAGCACTAAAGATGATGTTAGGTGCTCTTTTTTCATACAAGGGGAAAAAAAAAAGAAAAAAGAGACAAATGCTGTAGAGCTCCAAACTGACACTAAGCACCGTGAAGTCAATATGACTTGTGTGCCTTCAGAGGTGTGAATGATGGGAAGTGTGGATGATAGCTTTGTGTGGAAGCTCTCAAATCAACTTTAGATGCATCATTGATTCTTGCGTGTCACTGAACTAACAATATAAAAACTCCATCTATCCATCCATCCATATATATATATATGTGTGTGTGTGTGTGTGTTATTTACTTTATATTTTAATTTTTTTCCCCTTTTTTAGATTTATTTTCAATGGATTTATTTTTTATTTATTTCCTTATTTTACATATATAGTATGTTTTTTCGGAGTGTCTATTTACACTAAGTGCAAATAGCCCGTCTTGTTGGCAAAGGCTATTTACACGAACTCCGCCCACTAAGGTGTGATTTAGTTATTCAACACTAAAAAATGACATGAAGTTAGTATCAGTTTCAGTGGTGTAGATGGTAAGGCGCATGGTTTTTGACGCGATCGACTCGAGTTCGAGCCCACCTTTTGCCGAACTTGTTGTCTCCCTTTTCAAATCTCATATCGCATCAGAAAGGCATTTATTTTCAATAAAAAAGGAAGGAAATAATCAAAAAATTGAAAATAAAAGTATCGGGTAGGTGTAGGGAGGGCTTTATTGTCCCAATAAGGTGGCATCATTTAATAATTTGAATTAAAACTATAATTTACATTCAATACGTTGTTATTGCGTACTGTTTTATAATGTATTACAATACTGAGGTGCAGATAATTGCCACTATTTGCAATAAGTAGTATAAACAGCAGAAAATCTTGCTATTTTAACATAGTGTAAATAGAATCTATAGCTATTTGCACTTAGTGTAAATAGCATATCGTTAAAAAATACTACTATTTTCACTTAGTGTAAATAGAATCCATTGCTATTTGCTCTTAGTGTAAATAGCTTCCATCGCTATTTGCACTTAGTATAAATAGCGTCTAATTGCTATTTACACTGAGTGCAAATAGCCGCTGCCATGTTTTTTTTCCCCCACACAAACCTACTGTATGATTTAAGAAAACTTATAGCAATAATACAAGCATAAAACAATATAGCATTTGTCATTACGAAGCTTGACAGCACCAGTCTCTATTTATTGCATGGAAAAAAAGTATCATAAATATTCTGCCTAACAACCCTTCTTGTTCCACTGCAGAAAGTCATATGTGTTTGGAATGACCTGAGGGTGTGTAAATGAAGACAGATATTAAATTTTGAATGAGCAATTCTTTTAATTAGGTTACTGTGTTTTTGAACAACCCAAGTTTGAGTAAATAATAGTGACGTAAAATTGCAACATAATCTGTATGAGGAGTCTTATTCCTGCATATCATTCTGACTCTTTCCTCATTTGTCCACTAGTGGGCACTCATACTACACTATGCCATCGTGCAGAAACACCGCTGCTGCATCTCTCGTCTCCTGCATTAAAGCCGCAGGCGCCGTTGCTACGCAGAGCCCTGCGGAGACCCAGCCGTAACCCGGCTCACTCATCAGAGCGACAGGGAGAGAAAATGTGAGCCCGCTGAAGGTTGGTGAGGTGGCGATGTAATTAATGAATGTTTTGATTTGGTGGCGTTTCACTTTGGCGCAGCGCGAGAGAGTGGCATTTAAAGGGGGAGATATTAATGAATGCAGCGCTGTCGTTAAAGCCATCATATTGTGGATATTAATGAAAGGAGAGGAGGAGGGCATGCTGACACTGAGGAGGAAAAGCGGAGAGAGGAAATGACACACGGAGAGAGTTTTGAGTGCGGGCGCGCAGGTGAAGATGGCGCGCTCTTTATTCTTCATTTCTGCAAAACCCAGCTGCTCAAAGACATATTCGGCGCAACATTTGCTGTGTGGTGTGTAAATATCAATGTCTGTAAAGTCTTCCTCGGCTGGGTTCATCTGCTGGCTTACAAGGCCATATCTGTGTGTTCGAGCCCTGGGCTGAATTCATCTCCTGATGTGCTCTTCACAAGCACTGACAGGCCTGTTTGAGGCATCATGGGATGGAAGAAACTCTTCAGCATTGACGTTTTTGTCTTCTTCTCTCACCGCGTGCGGACGCCCGGCCTCACGTCTCTCCTTCCGAGCTGCCTCCGCTATCTATTCCCATCCAGAGTTTGCTGAAATGTCTCTGAGCTCTTCCGCAGTCTCAATTACCAGTGATGGCAATCTGCTCGTGCAACCAGAGGCTGCTGCAGGTGGCTCGCCCCCGGGGAACAATATGGAGGAGGCAGGCTGTGTGGCAGCAGCGATTCTGTGAGAGCTAAATGCCTACACAGGTCCAGAGACACCGGAGATGTGAGGAGAGTGTAATGCAGAGGGATAGTTACAGTTTTATCATGAAAGAGTCTTTGATTCTGATTGTTTTGCACAGGCATTTTCACATAGAGAACCTGATCCAGCTGTTTGGCATTTAGAAATTAGTGAAGCTCTAAAAAAAATGCATTTCCAGTTTCGGATGAATCTGTTTTGGAGGGCTGAAAATCATCACCATTTACCACCACTGACCAGAAATGTGATGTTTAATTAGTGCTTCTCTGATGGTGTGTTTTGACTCTGTTAGTGTCTATTTTGTGCACACAACGTGGATAAACAACGACGGCTTAAAGGGACAGTTCATCCAAAAATGAAAATTTGTCAATAATTACTCACCCTCATGTCGTTCCAAACCTTTGGGACCTTTGTTCATTTTTGGAACACAAATTAAGATGTTTTTGATGAAATCTGAGAGCTTTCTGACACTGCATAGACAGCAACTGACATGTTCAAGGCCCAGAAAGGTAGTAAGGACATCGTTAAAATAGTCTTTGCACACAAAAAGTATTCTCGTAGCTTCATAACATTAAGGTTGAACCACTGATGGACTATTTTAAAAATATTTGCACTACCTTTCTGGGCCTTGAACCTGTAAGTTGCGTTGCTGTCTATGCAGGGTCAGAAAGCTCTTGGATTTTATGAACAAAAGTCTTATGGGTTTGTAATGACATGAGGGTAATTAATGACAGAATATTCATTTTTGGGTGAACTAACCCTTTAACATAACAGCTGTGTGGATGCTAGGGCTGAGTTGACAATATTGATGTCTCGTTTTTAATCGGTCTTCATTTTGTTGAACCAAGATATTTTAGTCTATGCTGTTTTCAGCTGATGCTCTTAACCAGAATCTCCAAATTCAGTCAATTTTATAACAAAATTCGAACAAAAAGGTCATTTTGGTGCTCTATAATGTAGGGTGACAGATCACAGTTGCTTCAGTTCAAGTTGCACATGAACCAATCATACCAATTTAATTTACTTTTGCAATCTTATGTGCACTTGCACAACTCTTACCCTTCACATGCAAATCTTTTAGGCATTAAATTACCTCCATAAGTTATGCCCTAAAACTCAATATACTGGTGCAAAAATGCCCCTGTATGTGTTTTTGTCTCATATTTATATCACATGATATCACATGAGCAGGGAGAGCAGTAGGATATTACACAAGTGCTGATTTTGTCCCGAATATAACGAGTGCAAATGTGATTTTATACAGCAGTTCAGTAAATAAGTAGTTGATATTGTGTTATTTTAAACACAATATTGTGTTTTTGCTCAATTTTGCAAAGAATATATTACCTACAAAGCTGCAGCACACTGTAAAACCAAATTAGTAAGCAGAACTCAAAAAAATTGATGTAACTCGTTGCCTCAATTTTTTTAAGTTCATGAACTTAAAAAAAAAATATTTCAAAGGTTAAATATTTGGATTACATGTTACATAAACATTTTAATTACAGTTAAATTAAAACTTATCAAATCAACTTAAAT
>JAFVLL020042342.1:0-10297 GCA_021397915.2 Tor tambroides | reverse complement strand
TTTAATGTTTTTTTCGCTATTTGATCCACCACTTCATTTCCTTCTATTCCTATATGTGCAGGTATCCATACAAAAGAGATAACTGTTTTTGTTTGCATTCTGAACAAACTTTGTAAAATATCTGATAAACTGTCTTGTCTAGTTGAAGATTTACCACTCTTTAAACTTGCTAGTGCTGAAAAAGAGTCTGAACATATGACCACTCCAGGAATATTAATCTCTTCAACCCACTGAAGAGCCAATAATATAGCAATCATTTCTGTAGTATAAACTGATAGGTGATTAGATGTTCTTTTTGCTATTCTTTACCTGCACCATATTGCTGCTGCTGTGTGTCCTGTTTCAGGATCTTTAGATCCATCTGTATATATATGAGTAACTTATATATATATTTCTGATCTAAATATTTATGTACTATTGAAACTTTAGATTCTTGTCTGTTTTTATCATTTATATTCACTAAAACCTGAAAATCAACTACAGGCATTGGGAAAAACCATGGAGGTGTTACAGGCAACACAACAGTACTGCAAACATCACAGTTACTTATTCCAATCTGATGTGCCTCATTATTTGCTTTCCATCCAAAACTATCTAGATTTGCATATTCATGCTCCCAACAGTTTTCTAATACTTTTTTAACTGGGTGTATTTCTGAATGCCCTTTTACAGTAGCCCAATATACCAGTTTCAACTTCAACCTGCGAAATTCCAGTGGCATCTCATTCATTTCAACCTGTAAAGCTGATACAGGAGAAGTTTTAAATGCTCCACAGCATAATCGCAATGTCTGGTTTTGTATTTTATTCACCTTATCTAATAAAGATGCTGAAGCTGTTCCATAAATCATACTCCCATAGTCTAATGTAGATCTTATAAGCGGACAGTATATTCTTTTTAGAGACTGTCTATCAGCTCCCCAATCTATTCCCGCCAAACACCTCAGTACATTTATTCCTCTTTTACATTTATCTATTATCTGTTGAATGTGTTTTGCAAATGTTATCTTTGAATCCATCCAAATACCTAAAAATCTAAATTCAGATACTTGTTCCAGCTTTTGCTCATTCATTTTTAACTTAACAACTGGTGTTTTCTTCTTTTTTGAAAAACATATTATTTTAGTTTTTTCCACTGATATTCGCAATCCCCAATTACTTGCCCACATTTCAACTTCTTTAATAGCATTCTGCATGCTTTCTTCTACATACGACAAATTTCCAACTGTATTAAAAATATCATTTATCATTATGTTGAACAATATAGGGCTGCACACACTACCTTGTGGGGTACCATTTTCAATTGCATATATCTTTGAGTACGAAGACCCCACCCTTACTTGAATGGTTTTATCAATTAAAAACTCCTTAATCCAATTATACATTCTACCACTAATATTCCTTTTATTTAGTTTAATTAAGAGCCCTTCCTTCCACATCATATCGTATGCTTTCTCTATGTCTAAAAACACACCAACTAATGCTTCTTTATTAACCTGAGACTTTCTTATTTCTGATTCTAGACTTAAAATTGCATCTGTTGTATTTCTACCTTTTCTAAAACCACTCTGATGAGGACATAAAAGATGTTTTGATTCCAGAACATGATTCAATCTTGTCTCTACCATACGTTCCATTAATTGACAGAGGTTAGAAGTTAATGCAGTCGGCCTGTAAATTGTAACTTGAGAATGATCTTTTCCTGGCTTTACAACTGGAATAATTATCCCATGTTTCCAAGAGGAAGGGATTTTTCCTCATTTCCACACTCTATTAAAAAGATATAATAAAATATTATTTAACTTATCTGATAGATATCTAATCATTTCATTACATATTTCATCTTTACCAGGAGAAGTATTTCTCACTCCTGCAAGTGCCTGATTTAATTCATACATGGTAAAAACTTCATCTACTGAGCTTCCATTCACATCTCTTTGCTCTAAAATATTTGGATTTTCCTTCATTTTGTTTTCTCTATATAATCTCATTTCTTCTGATATATTTCTATTACTATGAACCTTAACAAAATTTTTAGCGAATACTTCTACTTTTTCAGGGTTAGATATGACTTGTTTTCCTTCACTAATTAAAACTGGAATTTCTCTATTAGGTTGAATCCCTCCCATCTTTCTTATCATTCCCCACATTTCATTAACGTCTATCCCTTTTCCAATTTCATCACAAAATTTCCTCCAGTAATTATTTTTTGCCATCCGAATTGTTTTTCTGACAATTGCTTGTGTTCTCTTATACTCAATAAAATAATTAAATGAATATGATTTTTTTACTTTCTTAAATACTCTGTTCCTTTTTTTTTTTTAATAATTTCACTGCACTCTTCTGTCCACCATGGTACAACATTCTTTCTCCTTTTCCCTATGCTTTTCCCAATTACATCAGCTGCTGGTTTATAAATAACATCACTTATACATTTATTTAATTCATCAACATCTTCTATCGACATATCTATTGCTAACATTCTTGTTTCACTTATTTCTTGGAATTTTTCCCAATCAGCAAATTTAAGTTTCCACCTAGGATTTTCTTCACTTTCAACTTGTTCCAACTCTATTCCAGTTTTACAGCTTATAGGGAAATGGTCACTACCTACTGTACTTTCTTCCATAACACTCCATATGCACTTCCTTGCCAAACTTTGAGATGCTTGAGTCAAATCAATTGCAGAATTTCTTCCCTGTGCAACATCTACCCTTGTATTCCTACCATCATTAAAGCATATTAAATCTTTCCATTCCAACATCTCTTCTACTACATTTCCATTCTGATCAGTATGTATACTTCCCCATAGCATATTATGAGCATTAAAATCCCCACACCATATCATTTTATGATTTCCTATTCCCCCAACAAGAAGTATGAGGACCAAGATCCCAGCTAAATCAAACACTGCCCACCACAATGGTGACTTCAAATGAAACAAATATCATCATCTAAACCTGTTAATTCTCAATAAGAGCTTCTCTAGATGTCTGACAGAAATAAAGTCAATCTAATGAGTGAAGCTGGTGATGCTGTTTGTGGAGATGTTTAATCATCCTCTGCTGAGATCTTGAGAGATTTAATGTCTTTGATTTGTAGTTGATTTTACCAAATGCTCAATCATCAGTTATTTGATCATTAAATTTGATCATAAACTTCAACACTGTTTCAGTGAAGATTCTTTTATTTTCTTGATTTTTGGACAAACAGTGAGAGTTGCTTTGCAATTACAAATGTAAATTACATTAAAATAACATGAGTTTAAATCTAATGCATCCTGAGAGTGTTTTATTTGGTCCAGAAACAGTATAAATTATGTCTAAATCTTAAATGATGTTAAAAATATGTCCACTGACCACATTTGTACTAGTTTTTATCCTTGTACAGAGGTTCACTGAACGTCTAGATCAGACACGCAGAACACGTCAAAAAAAGACGTCATAAAAACTTTCATTCTGGCTCCTCAGTGGACGTCTGTTCAACGTAAACAAGACTTCAAAAAGACGTCCTTTGGACGTAACTTTGCCCAGTGGGTCATGATGAAAACCTACAGAACCAATCTGGCTTCTTATGTGCCCTTTATGTGTTGATGAGTGTTTTCCAAGCTTTAAAAATCCTTCAGACTTGAGATGAAGGAAATCTTAGCCTGTAAACTTGTGGTTTTTTTGGTATACTGAAGTGTTCTGGTTGTCATTTAAACAGAGAGCCCTATAACACAAGATATAAACACTCACCAAAACCAGGCATAGATGAAGACTGGACTGTCTGAGTTACGGTGGATGAAGACATGACTGGTCCTTGTACAACCGGTGCTGGGTAAACTGTAGCCATTGGAGCTGCAAAACAGAAAAGCATGATCTCCAAATGGGGACACAACATGAGGTTTATAAGTCAGAACTGAAAAGACCCTTTCTCCATGTTCACTATCAAACTGCAAATGGAATGGAAGCCCATTTCTGCCACATAAGGAAAAAATTAATTCATTGGTAAATCATAATTATGAAATTAAAAATTCACAATTATGAATTAAAAACTATTTAGAATTAGAAATGTATATAATTTGCATAATTATTAAAAACTCAATTTTGTCACAATTTTGACTTGTCATATTACAACTTAAGATGTTATAATATGTAACTTAATATGTAATAATGTTGACTTTTTATCTCATAATATGACATGGTATGTCAATTTAGTTTTTTTTATCTCATGACTTATGTTAATTTTGACTTCTGTCTCATAATTATGACTGTCAATTTTGACTTACTATGTAAATTTTTACTTTATCTCATTATGACTTTGTATTGATTTTTATGTCATAATTATGACTTATGTCACGATTTTGACTTTTTATCTCATAATTATGACTTAACATGTTGATTTTAACTTTTATCTTATAATTATGGCTGTCAATTTCAACTTTTTATCTCATAATTATGACTTATGTCATAATTTCGATTTTTTAATCCCCTAATCATGACATTTTGTCATAATTTTTTCTTGATTTTTATGTCAATTTCTGTAAAGCTCTTTAGAAGTCTGTGCTTTGTGTCTCAAACTGTCTCTTTAGTATGACAAACTAAATGGCATGTCATGGCATCATGATTGTGCAGAGTTGTTTACCCTTTTCTATGTTTAGAAAGTGGTGGCAGTGTTTTGGAATGCTGTAAGACTTCTTTACAGTATCATTGTGGTATATTGAACCAGTTCCAGTTTCTTCTAAACTACAGTCTCATACCACACAGTAAACATCAGTTCTCACCCATGCCAGTTGACTGGACTGTTTGGGTTACACTGGACGCCATGACTGTCTGTGCAGGCTGTGGGCTGTATACAGTGGCCACTGGAACTGTAAAAAAGGTCATTATTAAAGCACTACCAATGACTGATAATCTCTAATTTGAGAATCAGAGTCTGCTGACCTGGCTGGGTTTGATAGGCAACCTGCGGTGCCTGGTAGGAAATGTTGGTTTGGACCATTGGTGGTCCAGGATATGGAGGAGGTGACAGTTCTTTTTCCATTATCAGCAATCTGTGAATGAGAAAAACGTAAGTGTGACAGTTTTATATAATGCAAAGCAACAATAAAATGAACTGAAATAACAGACTTACTGCTGCCTTTGTCTCAAATCAGGAAAGTCACTATAATAAAGGGTTTGGGCTGTGCATATTTT
Source organism: Tor tambroides (assembly GCA_021397915.2). Taxonomy (NCBI): domain Eukaryota; kingdom Metazoa; phylum Chordata; class Actinopteri; order Cypriniformes; family Cyprinidae; genus Tor; species Tor tambroides. The sequence continues at coordinate 5,121 of JAFVLL020042342.1, read as the reverse complement.
TGAAATGGCATCAGTCATTGTTCTCAGCCATGAGTGACACAGGCTACAGGCTTTCATATGACTGGCTCAAAAATATGTTTGAATCAAACGGGTTGCGTACTGCTTGAGGTTCAAGTCAGGTGAGCGGAAATGCCAACAGGTAGATTTAGACGCACATGGATCTCTTCAATAAATGTGGGAATCAAAGCAGTGATTGGTTGGGTATTCTGGTATATCCTCAGCAGCACTTATTCTTTTACAGATAACTTGGAGAAACTTGATTACCTAACACTTTACAAACAAGGGTCGCAATACTTTTTTAATTTTTTTTATTTTTAGATATTTTTATGGGCCTTTTATGCATTTATTATAGATAGGACAGTAGAGAGAGATGACAGGAAAGCACTGGGAGGAAAGAGGGAGCAGGATTGGCAAAGGACCTCGAGATGGGAATCGAACTCGGGTCGCCGTGAGCACAGTTGCGCTGTATGTCACGAGGCTATTTGTGCCAACGCAATACTTTTTGTCCTCATTTTGAACACCACAATTTTTATTTCATCATTTAAAATCTGTTTTTTAATTAAACGTTTTACTTCAAAGTGTGCTTGTGAGTCTCTCTTTCAAACAAAACTTGCTTTGATATTTAATGCAATGACTTTGCTATTCACTTTAAAGGTGTGGCATAAGTGTCCACCCTGCATAAAAACACAGTAATTCCACTACAAATACCATTACAAACATTACAAACCAACTTTTAATTAAAACCAATAAATAATGGTTTCCTGCAGTGTGTTTTGCGACATATCCTACCATTAGGATTCAGAGGTTTTAACAAGCGTTTTAACAATAGAAGGCGACCAGTTACCAGTAGAGACCCACAGGCACCATTACAGTTTCCATTAAAACCAGTAAAACCATCACAAACAAAATGCAAACATTTTACACGTTGGTTCATATCGCGGCAGTTTGGAAATTAACCCGTTTAATCCCAAATTATTCCCAGACATGAAAATATCCAAATGTTGTGTCATTAGTAACCCTTTGAAATAATCAATAATTATTTTTTGATTTTTTTTTTTTTTGGAAAAGTGTGTGAAAAATTGTGTTTTATGTTTGGTCACAATTGTGACCGGTGGGATAATGTATGAAATAACATATTTCTGCAGTCATAAAAAATTGTTATATATCTTAGCCCAGCTATTTTAAACGGTTTGATCACATTCTAGGGTTTAAATTCAACCATCACCGCATTTCAAAATTGTTACTTTTTTGTAAAATATAACATCAAATTTTCATATTAATGCTACGAGTATTACAACATCATTATTGTACATTTTTTGTAACATTTGAATTTTTAATTTAGTGCAATATTTTGTCATTGCAACATTTTATTGTCATTTTCAACTGCAATTGGATTTATATTTTATACCTAAGTTCACTGTTATCCCACCAGTCACTATTGTGACCGTTAACACGTTTACTCATTCTATGACCACACTCAACAAAACTAAATATATGCGAAGGCCTACATTATCTTTATCTCATATTTTCACATAACAATCATCTGTATCCAAACATCACAAAGTGACTGTGGAAGCACATAATCCAAAGTAAAGGATATGATCCCCATCTATGTCAATGATGTAAAAAAACAACAACAACAAAAAAACATTATAATATGACACATACCTGTGTGTTTCTGCAGTCTGTGGAAAGCTGTGAAAATTTTGATGCTCTTCACTAGATATTACATGGCAGAGATAAGAGGTGGAGCTAAAATTAGGCTATTGGTAAGAAGGCCAATGCTAATGCATTTTCTGAAGTTCCTCATATCATGCAAAATAAATTACAAAGTTTACAAAGTAGCCTACCTGAATGAATAACACCTAGTGCCTCGTTTTAATCCCAGTAATTCTTATATCAGTCAGAGTCTCAGACTGTTGACCTTCATGTTCTTTCAGAGAACAAGAGGATTGCAGGTGTATGTTTGTGTTGAATTAAGAATCAAAAGAGGTTCAGTTTCAGCCTGTAATGTGCATAATGTTTGTTCAGAGGTTTGTGTGTATCCTGGTAACAAATAACCACGTACGTAACTGGGCAGTAAGACTTGAGAATGAAACTGGATACATCACTAATGGATGCGGAGACAACAACATATTTGTCTGTGTGGGTTTAGTCTTTTATTCTGCTGTTCTACAGGACCATCTTGTGACATGATGTGAACATGTCTGGTATAATGATGTTTTTATAAAATAGAGTAGTTCTTTTGTAAGTGAAATGCAATGATAACAAGGGTTGAGCAACCATTGCGGCAGTGAGTGCAGGCAATGCTGCTGGTTAGAAGCTAGTATGCCATCTAATGTTTAAGCAAGGAAAAGCATGAAGAAATATTTGATAGGTCTTTGCTGCGTAACACTTGATCAGGACCTTCATGAGCTGGACTATGGTGGATAGAGACCCATGTGGTGGTTTGTGGTAAAGTGAAGCTGACAGATGTGTAAAAGTGTCAAAGTACATGATAAAACCACTAAAACCCATCATAGACAGACATTTTTCCTCACCTTTGGTTTGTGGCACTGCATTTGAGTTCATTTCAATGAGGGATATTATTGAATAAACAAAATTGCACTGATCTATAAATAATCAAATTTGTTGTAAAGAAAAAAAAAAAGGTAGGATGGCTTTTAGAGTAAAATAATAATTTAATAAAATAAACCTATGTTGTGCTAAATGACAATGTGAAGTACATAAAAGATCTTTGCTTAAATTTAAAGCACAAATTTTACATGAAACTTTATGTAACAACAAAAATCTGGATAGGTATTGCAGTCTTATATGCCCATATGTTTGTATGTCAAAGAAAAGCTAATCCACAATTCTGTCAAATTCTCCTAATGTTACTGCTGAAGATTAGTCTGGATTTATTTTCGCTGCTACAGAGTGAATTACATGCGTTTGTACAGGAAGACGACTCTCTTGCAGTTTGGACAGCAATGCTCCACGTCTTTGCAGGAATCCACAAAGAACGGAAGCAAACAACACGGCCAGATCCTTTATAGAAAAAATAAAACAAAACAAAAATGCTTTAATTTCACTTGTAGCAAATGACTCTCTCAGATTCAAAAATGATGCCTTACAAATGACAGATAAGTCATTTTGTTTCTTACATTAGAAGGCCAAGACCTCCACAGATGGCCCAGGTAAGCAGGCCGTTGACATATCTGGTCTCAGTGACAATCTGCTGCTGGCAGTGAGGACATTTCATCTGTCCCGGGACATCAGCTAGACCCGGTGACACCAACATTACCTGCGTGACTACACAGAAAAAAAAAAAACACCTTTTTTTTTTTTTTTAAAATAAACAACAGTTATATTTCCTTTACATTTTTAGAGTGTTTTGAGAAATTCATCTTAACAAACTTTAATTCTTACACACTCAGAAATAAAGGGTCTCTTACTGGCATTGATGGTTCCATGAAGAACCTTAAACATCCATGATACTTTTCAATGCACAAAAGGTTCTTTATAGCGCAAAAAGGTTCTTTAGATTATTAAAATGTTCCAAACAAGAAGAAAAAAGTGGTTATTTTAAGAACTGTTGACTAAAAGGCTCTTTGAGGAACCAAAAATAGTTAAAAAGCCCTTTTGGAAGCTTCATTTTTAAGAGCGTAATTAGTGGATTTACTAATCATTTACTATTTGGTCATTTTGGGTGCTTGTGAGGACAAACGGTTATATTTTTGGATCTGTACACCCAGCATGTGCTAAGTTTGTATTAAATAAGTAAGAAGTGAAAAGTATGTTGACCTGTGACAGGTGCTGATGCAGAATGGGCCATTGGAGCCACAGGGGCTGAAGCCATTGCAATGCTCTGTGTGGGTTGAGGTGGATAAACTGCAGGTACAGGGCCTGAGAAAACATTGATAAACTGACAGAACCAGTTAAACTCATCTCTCTCAGATGCAAGCATAGGGGTCAACTCACCTGGTTGAGGTTGGTATGCAACTAGTTGTACTTGGTTGGGCATGTTGGTTTGGTTCACCGGAGGACCAGGATATGGGGGAAGATTGGGTTCTTTCTCCATTATTAAAGTTCTGTGAGATGAAAAAGAGAAGAAAAATACATTTTCATCTTTTTTTATCCATTAAACTCTGTACTTCAAAAATCCTTAATGTTATATTGACATTTCCTGTGTCTTCACAGCGGGGCTTGTCCAGCAGGTCTGCCGGGTGACCCTTATGCGTGCCAGATATTTATTTTAAAACACGTTTTTAAACAAACGAGAAGGACAATTCTGACTAAGTGCTAAATTCAGTCAAGCAAGTTATTATTTCCAACCCACACTCATGCCATTATCATACATACACATTCTTTGTTTTTCTTTATAGCGACTCAACAGTTGAATATAAACCAAAAAGTTTGGTCACACTGCACATTGATTGTAGACAGAAAGACAGACACAAAGGCCTGGTTTCACAGACAGGGCTTAAACTAAACCAGGATTAGGCCATAGTTCAATTAGGACATTTAAGTCATTTTTATAAACGTACTCAGAAAAAAACATTATGGGGTGCATCTTGAGGCAAAACAAAAGCACTGATATATTTTAAGATCAGTCAGAGCAAGTTTCTTTCAGTTGAAACAGCTCAGACTTAGATTTTAGACTGGGACTAGGCTTAAGCCTTGTCTGTGAAACCGGGGGAATGAAAGCAAAACTTTTATCCTTAAACCTCAGAGAAACATTTATTCTGACAACCAAAAGGCTACTGTCAAGCAAAGTATGTTAATCTTATTACTGCTGTAATTGTCAATTTGAAATACACAAGAACACATACCTAGTTTCTGGAGAGCTCTGGAAAATCTTCCTAGAAAGTCACTAGTTGAGTGTAGAGTGTAGAGTGTCTCACTGTCAGCCAGCAATAGATAGAGAGAGAGAGAGAGAGAGAGAGAGAAGGGGAGGGGAGGGGTATACCGTATAATTCTTGTGTGCATATAATAACATAAACATGTCAAATTTAATATTTATATTGTTATTTGCTGTGACTGTTATTGAGAAATTTAGCAGTAAAATATGGTAATAATATTGTTTTATTAAGAAGGGAATGTAAATCATTGTAGCAATCAATATACTGAATAATGTGT
>JAFVLL020042341.1:0-10378 GCA_021397915.2 Tor tambroides | reverse complement strand
ACTGGATCATGAGCTGCACACATGCTGCTGAAAAACACAACACATATATTAATCTTATTAAAGCCTTTGCAATTCGACACTTGCACTAAGCCATATCACAATTTTATATTTCAAGTAAAATCGTGGAGCTTAAAAATGTTCTTCGAAATATTCTTTTGCATTTTGCAGTATAAAGAAACTCAAAGTGGCTTGAAAGAGCGTGAGGGTGAGTAAATGCTGACAGACTCATTGGGTGAACTATCCCTTTAAGTCATAAGACAGATACATATGTTGAGGTTATGTGACAGTGCAATAGCAGCCTTTAAGCCCAAACAAAGTTAAAGGCACACAGCTGACTGTGAAATGTCTAAAAGGCTATGGCTTTGCACATAAAAGTGTTGGCCCCTTTTGACTGCATCGGTTTCAGTCCTCGGTTCATTTTGAAATGTCAACTCTGTTTTGACTGCCACAATCACAGGAACTGATACAGGCATCTCTGCTGTTCCAATGGGAAATAAAAGGTGAAAGCTCTCGAAATCTCCTTTTAATATGACCTTTACTGACCTCTGAAACGGGTTAAGATGGGAGTGCAGGCGATGAACTGTTTTAGAGGGTTTAGGAGAATGAAGCTCAATTTCATACGGCTGTGAGAAGCTGTAAGAATTGTAAGTGGATTTATAGGAAATGCCACCACAGTTAAAGAGAACAGCGTATGCATAGCAATATAGTCACACAAATAAAGCCCAATGGCATGTGTACTGACACATAATAGCTGTTCTAAAAGATTTTTTATTTTTTTTCATGGTTCTATCAAATCTGACACACTTTTATAGACTCGCTGCTATGCAGTCTTACGCCAAGTTCATTTTACAGCAATCGACATTGCATCTTGTCATATCTGTACAGGAACCTTTTTGTACTTCACGAAAGATAAAAAGCCATCGATTCTTGTGATTTATCATTGTAGCAGATGTTTCCTGCTGTTAATGTTAAACTAAATTCACCGCAGTGAGGAAGAAATTGAATCTGATGTTGAAATAAAAGACATGGCTTGTGAAATTTCAAGCAGATCAAGTCTGTACCTGATGAACTCTCATTTTATTTCTCATCCTTAATGCTGAAGCGTGTCATTTTTTGCACAAAAAGGAATACTTCACACAAAAACTAAAATTCTGTCATCATTTACTCACCTTCGTGTCTTTCCAAACCTATATGACTTTCTTTCTTCTGCGAAAGGACAAACAAAGATATTTTGAAAAATGCTTGAGTGTTTTTTGTCCATACAATGAGAGTCAACAGGGTCCAAAACAATTCTGGATTGAGCCATTTTGTTTTTACATATCTTCTATATTCAGAACAATGTCAGTCAAACAGGTTTGGAAAAAAAACATGAAGGTGAGTAAATGATGACAGAATTTGCACTGCTCAATCCAGCACAGCTCAACCAATGACATTTATTTGGGGGTGGGACCAATTATTTTTGCAAGTTCACTGCAAGTGACAAGAAAGCCATCAATGAAAATGTGCTTTTCTATCAGTGCATGTGGAAAAACTGGCATCGGACACTGGAGAGACGTTCGTTCCACTTCACGCTGGGCACCATGACAATGAATTTATTCACATGATGTACACAGTCTGACGGAGTGAAAAGGTACAGTATGTAAGCAACTAATTATTCATCTGTTTGCTGAAACGAGGGTCTTGACTGATCAGACAGCAACTGTGAAACAGCATGTTCAGATTTCGAATCAAATGATATTCAATGTGAATTTCTCACTGGCCGTCTCAAAAGCATGAGAATAAATTCAGAGTGACGGTTGTAAACCGGGCTTTCCGTTTCAGTCAGGGAGTGTTTGCTTTCAAACCACCCTCTAAATACAAATTCTTTCTTGGTTAATGCTTAAATATTAATACGGCACTGCATGGAAAAGATGCTAGAGCTAGAGAATGAATCTAGTTTATAGCTCCATTTTCCTTACACGCAGCCAAACTGATCAAAGGAGGGTTTGATTTATTTATTTTTATTTTTTTGCAGCCACTTTGAAATAGTGTCTGCGATCTCGAGTTGAAAAATGAACCAATGGCAGTACTGCAAACCCAAACAGAGAAAACACAACCACAGGCCAGATCCGAAAGGTCAGTGTTATTGCAGTTTTACAGACTATTCATTGAGTTACACACAGCGATGGACGGCTTTGTTGGTGTTGTTGCTGTCAACAGTTTTGATAGCATTTCTGAACAAAGATTTTGTTTTGTGGGGGAGTTGTTGTTATACCTCGAGTTATAGAAGTGGTTTTGAGATCTAAGCGCACAGGAATTCCCCATCTACTCCCCTGAGTCCTGCGCTATAGGGGCTAGAACAGCAGCATTCTCTCTTAATCTGATCTCATTTTGCTTTATGGATTTTATTTCTTATCCCCTCTGATGCTTACATCAGTGAGCGCCGCTGCTCTTGTGTGAGCTGAGGCCATATCATGATTGGGTTTTTACAAGACGCTCCAAGCTATTTGAATCTGGCTTGTAATAGGTTTTTTTATGACCATCCTCTCCTTCTCTCTGTCAAATTTGTGTGTGTGTGTGTGTGTGTTTTTATAGCTTATCTAATTATGTTTCAGGTCTGGGCCTGGAACAATATTATATCATACCCCCCACCCCCCAAATACTTAACATTTTGCTAAGGCCACATTGCGTAATAAAGCAGTGGTGAGATCAAGACGTCTAAAATGCAAAGTGTCAATCAGCAGGACGTCCTAATTAAAAAGCCATCGGGGGACCACAGTCAATCTACATCATGTCACAATTCATAAATTGGCGCATTATTTTTATGTTGGAAACATGCATCTTTTATAGGAAGGTGGAGACGCTCCCCCACCACTTTTTCTCCATGACGATAAATCTAATACAAAGGAAGCACCTCCATTTGTCGAGCAGGAGTTTTCATTTCAGTTCATTCGTGTGTGTGTTACAATGAGTGAACCTGGATATGTTTTTATGTTTTGTTGAGTGGTTGCGGTCGTTATCAGGAAAGCATGCGGAAGGCAATGGCGACAAGATGTTCTCTCCAGTACACAGTTCCCTATCTATCACTTGTCAATGGCTCGCTACACGTATGAAATGACAAAACCAATTTGCAAACAAATGCATTCCCACAACTGATGCACATCAATTAACATAAAGACATACAACTGTTTTTATGCAATCTACAGTAGGCACATTTGAAAAACGTGCCTCTACCTACATTTTACCTCAAAACACTTTTAATTTTCTGCTGTAGTAAACTTGCTTGGGAGCTCACCTGGTACAGCATTGCACATGCAATATGGAGCGCTCGATTATGAGTCCCATGAAACACGAGTCACGCTTAAAGATCTCAAAGACTTGTAGAAGCAAGCTAAAATGGCAAATGCATTTTTATCTTTGCTTTTGTTAGTGTAGTGTAGGTGGTACATTATTTTCAGACATGACAGCATTAAATTTTTAGCGCCACTCACTGGACATTTTGTTTTCGATCTGCTGTGATATATACAACAAAACAAGCTAATCAAATGTTGCCAGTTCATGTTTATCTGTTTCAAACTAAAATTGGACATGCTTTAGCACACTCACTGGACATTTCACTTTGTAAGTATTGCAAAACGTGCAACCTGGGTTGTATTTGTCATAAAATGTTTGTTTACATTTCAATTTCACTTGTAAATGAGCAAATACTCTAAATCTAATATTTACAGTAATATTAATAGGCCTAACATCCTTTTGTCATGTCACAAGTAGCATGTCTGTAACCCCTCCCAGGGGATCATTACAGTTTAAAGTCATTTGAATGTAATCTGGAATCGCTCAGTGCCGTACATTACAGAATGAAGGTGAGCAAACCTCTCGTCATTGGGTTTCAAGATATAATGGTGTCAGATGATTTAAGTAGATGGTGGAGCAGTGGGATTTGATTGTGCTTCTGTGTCACTGCTGTAACGATGATCTAAAATTAATGTAAATTAAAACAATAAGACCCAAGAGGCCTTACATCACACTGATTTTACAGAGCCAAGGTTAAAAGTTGCTGTTAGGCACAACGTGAAGGATGGTACAAGAATATGATAAATGTTCAATACATAATTGCGTTTATTTATGATTATAACAACAGATTAGAAATTCTTAATAATACAAATTTTGTCTACATTTGTCTAAAATAGGCTATTTAGGATTTCCAAGTAACTTTAACTAAAAGAGGGATAGACTTAATAAATATAGAAACTGAAGTGTGATCACAGGTGTGCATATCTGCTACATTACAAGGAGTGGGACTTATCCAATTTATCGGAATTTAGAACCAGAATATTTATATTTAAATAGGCTGTTTCAAGGTACACACTGGAATTTTTTTTCTTCTTATAAAAGGTTTACACATAAAGTGATCGCCTTAAGCAGTGACTATTCTAAGTATTGTCAGCATATATGTGTGTGTGTACTCCTTGTCTTTTGCTGCTGACAATACAATACAATCTTCAATAAAGACAGATGCTTTTTTGCCTGCAGTCTGTGTAGTTTGAGGCAAACAGGGCCATGCTAACTAAAAAAATCTAACACGGACAACATGCACCTTTAATTCTGTGGATTCTTTCTAATGCATTTCCAAAAGAATTGTTTACTCATTTGTCTGTTTACTTGTGTAATATTCTTATAAGATTATCCTTAGCTTGTGCGGGTGGGTTAGCGTGATTTAGTTGTTCCTCTTAGCTTGTTTCCACGCTGACTGATAATGACTTCTTGTCTCCATCCCTGAGCGTCTGCATTCCTCTCTCTCAATCCCTCAGATAATTCATTCAGTCCACAAAATTAGTCAGATCACATTAAGCGGATCAAATATACTGTTTGTAGATTCTTTTAGTGCAATTAATTTTTTAATGTTGAGCTGCTCATATGCTCACTGCCTGCTTCATGCACACAGTGAGGCATGCTGGGACACAGCTGAAATGAGATGATAAAGCACCACGACTGGGCCACACGCTGAGGGTGTCTCCTGCCTTCTGGAGCTGCACCGTACCACCCAGTGCGGTTGAGCCTATAGAAATCTGTCATCCCTCTGCTGAGCCGACAGAGGGTCACATTTCAACATGAACAACGTTCCTCATTTATAAAGTAATGAGAAATGAATAAGTAAATGAATGGATGTACCTTGATGTAGCAAGAAAGTCAGTCTTGACCTCCATCGGATATGTTAGACCTGACAGAAAGCCAACCACTAGTGAGGATGAACAATGGACCAAAGGTCAAACAAGGTGATTTTTAATGGAAAGCCAGCCAGCATGGAGACAATATGCCAATCTGGTGCTAGTTGTGACAAAATGAATTCCCATCACAAAAGAAATCAATACTCATTGTAGCCTCCTTCCTCTTACACAGCCATTTGTCTTTTGAACAGAGCCGTGTCACTTCTTCTGGCTGTCTGCAAATTATTCACACTTATTCAGTGGATCTTAAATTCCCAAGGTGCCTGCACAGGCTTCTAGCTCCTATACGAGTCCAGTTTAATCAGTAAATTGTGTCTTTTTCGCTCTGTACTACCAGACAGTAGAAGAGGGGCTTGTATTGTACCCAGGAGAATCTATCAACTGGAGGAGGATTGCTTTTCCCCCTCACGTATGAGGAAGTATATAATACACATTATTTAGATACAGGACAGTGGATGTGAAATGAAAGGAGTGAATTGATAGGTTGCAGACTCCACGCTGGATCTTAGGAAACCCATTTCTCTTCCATATCAGACCTTCAGCTGACACTAGCTGAACAACAGCTGCAGATATTGCACTCTGCAATTTTATTTCACCACATGTCTGATCGAGGGGTTGGCAGCAAACAAGAAGCCCGCCAAGAGAGGGCATTTCTGTCTCCCTGTGGATGTCTGCCTGAAAATAGCCTCTAAAAGAGTGTGATACGACACGCTTGTATACAAATATTTAATTGGTAATCCAAACAGTTAAAGATTCAGTTCAGAAAAATGAAAATTCTGTCATCATTTACTCACCCTCATGTTTTCCAAACCCACATGGTTTTCTTTTGTGGACAAATTGTGAATATAGTTCTGGTTGCTCTTAACCAACACATTCTCACTCCCAGCTCGTCACATACTGATGCTTGGTCAGGACCCTTTGGCGTTACTTTTTGATGCACTGGGTACCCCTGGGTAAGTGTCATTTTTGATGTGCAGTGTCCTCCATTGCTTTAAATAAGAAACCCTCAGCGTCAATAAGGCACTGAGAATGTTATCGTCATGATTAAATTATATATTGGGTAATAATATTGCCACTATTGCTTATATGCTGAGGTGTGATTTTTCAATGTAAACAGTCACAACAGTTTTATTTGCATTACACTATTTACACATTTATGAGCATGTAACCCAACCCCTGCCCCTAAACCTACCATTTGTCAATAAAACAACATATGTGACCCTGGACAAAACCAGTCTTAAGTCGCTGGGGTATATTTGTAGCAATAGCCAAAAATACATTGTATGGGTCAAAATGATTGATTTTTCTTTTATGCCAAAAATCATTAGGATATTAAGTAAAGATCATGTTCCATGAAGATATTTTGTAAATTTTCTACTGTAAATATATCAAATCTTAATTTTTGATTAGTAATATGCATGGCTAAGAACTTCATTTGGACAATTTTAAAGGTGATTGACTCAATATTTAGATTTTTTTGCATCCTCAGATTCCAGATTTTCAAATAGTTGTATCTCGCCCTAATATTGTCATAACAAGCCATACATCAACGAAAAGCTTATTTATTCAAGTTTCAGAAGATGTACAAATATCAATTTCGAAAAATTGACCCTTATGACTGGTTTTGTGGTCCAGGGTCACATATAACAGGCAGATACAACTACCTTCATAATTTATTCAAAAAATAATAATATTCCAAGTCTTCCAAGGCAAAAAGGATTGATTTGTGAGAGGAATAGACGATCGCCGTCTCCGTCCGCCGTAAAGCTCAGATCCTGTGTGCGGTCTTCTGTGCGCAAATTCAAAAAATGCCGCCAGAAGCAACCTTACTTCAGCCTTGGTTGTGAAATGCTATTGGCTCTTGTGTGTCTCGTGACCAATTGCATCATGCTACGGGAGTATCTTTTTGAATGAGATGTGCGCGGGATCATTTTCAGAGATTAAAACCTTATGTTTTACTCTCTTCTTCGCATAAAGATATCATATGGCTTCAGAAAACTTGGAATGCAACACAACTTGTGTGTAATGCTTTTATACTGCTTTTTTATGGTCAGTTTTTGCAATAAATACCCATGACTGTACTTTTATTTGCCTGCTGCGTGTTTTATATTGTTCAAAAGTGGGTAGGTTTAGGGTAAGGGTGGGGTTAGGTGCTCCAATGAAAGTGTAAATTTATATAAAATATTTCTAATTTTTACAAATGCATGCAAACCATTAAGACAAACATCTGAAAACAATGGAGGACCCTGTGCGTCGAAAAATGATGCTAAAGGGATACCTTGAGCATTAAAAAGCAACACCAAGCGTCAATATGTGACGTGTTGGGAGTGAGAACGTGTTGCCTTAACAGTAACAATGAATAGGGGCTGTAACTTTACAAAAAGATGGAAAAACACCATACAAGTAGCATTAAAGTTCTGCAGATGATTTGAGTGCTATATGAAGGCTGAAATTAAAGCCATTATTTTGTGATAATTTTCCACTCCATTCACTGCAGTGACCGGAACATTCAGTCAGTGAGTTATGAATGAGTCAGTCAATTAACCATTTAGACCGGTTTGTGAATTGGATTTATCAGCTCACTGAAAAGATCTGACTCAAAAGCTCAAAGGCTATGTCTCTCATGACGTAAAAGAAGATCTCAGATAGTTGTCCAGATTTCAGTCGATAATGACTTAAATGACTTACATAAAGCTATTGTTTGGCTTCAGAAGACTTTAAAGTCGGGATGAAATTAGATGCATCTTATAATGAATGATTCACTCGTGCATATGTTTCGATTTTTTTGTGGCCATAATTTTAAATCAACTGATGTCATGATGTCAATTTCTAACCTATTGTTAATTGGCTGTAACATCAAATGTATGTCATAATAAGGAAGAAAAGATTTGTCACTATGTCCATTTAATCACAATTGTAAGGAGCCATATTCATGTTGCTTGATTCATTTTCAATGTATTTTGAAAAGAATGGCCAGTGTTTTTTTTTTTTTTTAATAATCCATTGGTATAATGGTTTTGCACTGTTCTCCACTTAGGATGCACTGCTCTACCTTCAGAGAATCAAGCGGTTGTTATTGAGTAGCCCTCTTAATCAGTCATCAGCCAAGTGTCTTTCCCTCTTAAATGAGAGCACAAATGCCACCAATTTCTGCAGAGAAAAATAACTGCGGTTGCAAATGTCACAAGACCCAAAATCAACAGTAATAAGCGCTTTGATCAATAATAGATCACACTGTCAGGTACAAACACGTTCTGCATTAATTAGCTGTGCGTGTGGCGGAGGCTGAGTCAGGTTCATGTGTTACACCCCTGGACGTGAAAACAAATCCAATAGGCCCGATCCGATGGAAATGAGGGGTTTGATTAGCCTATGACATCGAGAGGAGAAAGACATTAAGTTGGAGGCCACTGCTCCGGTGGATATCTGTCTGGGATCAGCAGCGTGAGAGAATTGTCTCTGAACTGCTGATGTGCGCAGGGTGTGATCGTATCATGAAAAAGCAGGAGTTAGATTGACAGAGAAGCCATTTGATGCCAAACAGATGAGATGATTTGACACAGGTAAAGGACAGATAAGTCAATTATGTGACGTTTGATCCTGTATTCAACACTGTCACCCTATAGTGCAGCTAATTTTCCCTCCTTATAATGCATAAATATCATCCACAGGATACATGGATTGATAATTAGACGCATATTAACTCCTCTACTTGTTTGGTCAATGAACATAAATTTTAATGATAATTTAGATTGGGGTCAGGTTTTGTCTACGCTGTTGGGACCAAATGTCCCCACAAGGATAGTAAAACCTGAAATCACTAACATTATAGGGGCAGCCAATAGTGCCCATGAGAAAAACAGCTCAATAAACATATTAATAATAACTTGGTGAAAATCTAAAAAAAAAAAGAGACAGGTTTATATTAAGTCCCCAGCAAGATAAATAAATATATGCATATGTGTGTATCTAACTCCATGTTGTTCCAGGAGAACCGTCGCTTTTATAAAGCCACTATAAGGATAAAAGCATCTGCTGAATGACAGCTTGCCATTTAATTTCTTACTAAATCTGGACATGACACATTGCCTATACGTAATCACATATATAGATGCAGATGGAAAATAAAACGGGGGTGCATATGTAAGGAATATGTCTGGTTCAAAGCAAGTTGAGCTCAGCTCAGCTACATGGCATTTGTGACAACATTTAAGAGCAGAAAATATATTTTATTTAAACAATAACTCATGCCTCATGTTTAAAAAAAAAAGAAAAAAGAAAAGCAAAAATTGAGGTTACAGCGATTTAAAAGGATTTCAAAGCAGAAGCTTATTTTAAAAAGCACTAACATTAATTCTTCCGTTAAATCTTGTGTATTGTTTGAGCTATAAAACAGTTGTTTTAGAAGTTATGTTGTCATGGCAACACGGAAAGTTTGTAAAATAGAACATAATTTCACAAAGAAAAGGTTAGTAATTTTAAGTGTGGCTATACTACTGAAACAGTGAGTAACGTGGTATTTAGATTGAGCTCTTTCACTTCCATTGTAAGTGCCTCATTATAATGTAGATGTTTGCTTTATTCAAAGAAAATGAGGGACAAGTCAAAATAAAGTTGGGGTAATCAACATTATTCCCTTTAATACATTCCTGTAATACTTAATACTCTATCTCTAAATATATATGCACACACACAATTCATCAGATGCACCACATACGTCATGCATTTCAGGATTATGGTGAATCATTGATTTTTTTTTCTCTTATCCAAACTAAAATTTCAGTTGGAATTTTTCAATTCAGGAGCACAGAGTCTCATAATACCACAACCTGTTCAACAGCCCCCTTTATTACCCCAGCTCTATTTTTATGTTCGTGGGTTTTAAGTCAGTTCATAGCCTCAATGCCTCCGTTTATTACTACTGCTCTTCAAAGATGAATTGCATTAGCGACGAGCGCACTCAGCCCGATACAATAACCGAGCGCTACCTGGACAGGCGCCAGAACGGTTCTAACATTAGCTCCACATCGCATATGTCAGAGTCAGTGCGTGATCGGCTCTCTGAGGCTGTGATTGGGGCAATCCAGAACGGCAAATCAAATCAGCTTTTACAGGGGACGGCTGTAAGTGCTAGAGAAACACTGACCACACATTAATTATTAAACACGGAG
>JAFVLL020042340.1:0-23347 GCA_021397915.2 Tor tambroides | reverse complement strand
AGGAGATCTGGAGCAATGGGAGACAATGAGGAGGAGAACAGGAGGTAAGTAACAACAGGTAAGGATATAAATCTTGATACTTAAGGTCTTGGTTTTCCAGGAGTAGAGTCCATGTAGCGTTTACGAGATCGGACAGTGAATGTGGCTGTGGTGTGTGCTTAAATGCCGGTCTTGATAATGTCGGTAATGAGGTGCAGGTGTGCTGATTAGAACTCAGGTGAATTAGATCGTGGTAATTGACTGGAGGGAGAGCCTGGCCGTTCTGTGACAAACCTTATTTATCCATCACCCTACATCCTAGTACAATACCTACATCTTATTTCTTATTTCTTTTTCTATTTCTATTCTATTCTATTTTGTCTATAGCACACCTGTACATACAATTTATTATTATTATTATTACTACATTATATTTATTTTATATTTTACTATATTGTTTATTTATATTTATATATATATATGTGTATTTTATTCACATCTTATTTTTTATTATCTGTGTGTTGTTGTTGTTGTTTTCTCTGTGTGCTGGAAGCTGTGACACTTAAATTCCTTGTATGTGCAAACATACTTGGCAATAAAGCTCTTTCTGATTCTGATTCTGAAAACGAAAGTAACGTTAATCCTCTGTCTTCAGCGGCTCAGATGTCGGGAGTAAATGACAACTGCTATATTCATTAATACATCCAACAACAAAGCACCTCAATTGCTTAATCGGAGACATCTTGTCTTCCCCTGCACCGGAGGGGTCTGTGCAGAACTACGTCATTCTGACAGGAATCTCAGAACAGCCTGATTTGAGAAAGGGGATTTTAAAAACAGGTATTTAAAAAAAAATACTGGGTGGATTTTTATCATAATAGGATGGATGTGTACACACACTTTCAACATACATTTATGTTCAAACAACTTGTAAAGCGAATTTTGCATCCGATGTCCCCTTTAAACGTCGGGTCATCGGCTTGCATCTGTCGGGCTAGTTTGTTTGGTGTGTTCCACTTGTCGGCTCTCATCGGCGCACATTTGCCCGATTCAACATGTTGTTACAGTCTCTGTGAGCTTGTCCAGATCATTGGCAGCTGTTTGATATAATAGTTCATTTTAAAATGAACTATTATCTACTCCACCTCTTATTATTGGCGTTTTTGGACCTGTCTTTGGACTTGATAACTGATACTAACGAACTTTTTCACCATTAAGTTTTTGCCACCGGGCCGCTGCGAGCTCTCTGCCCTGTTACGTCTTCCACGGCGCTCGGTTCATCGGCTGGGTGAGTTGCCGCTCGCTCTGTCAGTTGTGTTGTGTGTTAACTGCTCGCTATTTGGGCGTGCTGCTTCCCATTTAGTTTGCCGTTTCTGTGATGTGACGTTACAGGCTTGGCTAACGTAGTTTTCACTCTGGTTGGCATTACCTGTTGGTACCATCATGCCTCGGACAATAGCTCTCCTTTTTTGCTTTGTCTCTCTCCTTTTGTCCGTAATGGAGTTGGAATATTCATCGTATCAGCTAAGAACTCTGAACTGTCGCTTGCGCCTTGACCCGGCGATGTATGACTACTGTCGGCGGCTAGGGATTCTCCGACGTCCTCGATATTTACATCGCTCCCCACGAATCTTCATGCACAGCTCTCGCTCTAAGCCTGATGCCCTTCCATGCATCTGGTCTGACCGTCGGAAATCATCTAAAGTTAAACCAAGTGCATCTCTTACTAACCGCTCATCGCAGCGCTCTCTGATTCATCTCACTGTTAGTAACTGTCAATCTACCTCGTCGTCAAAATCATCTGCCTCGTACTGTCACGCTACTCTTTTGAACTGTCGGTCCATCTCGGATAAAGCCCCTTACCTCAACGAATTCATAACTGACAATTCGCTTGACATTTTGTTTCTCACGGAAACTTGGCAAGTTCCAGACGACTTCCTGCGGTTAAACATCCTCACGCCGCATGGATATAAGTATCTGTCCAGGCCAAGACTGCATGGCAGAGGGGGTGGTCTCGCTGTCATCTACCGTGATAATCTCCGAATCACACAACTCGACTTCCACGACACCGATACATTTGAATATATGGTTCTGAAGGCTGACTGTCTTATTATCATCCTACTCTATCGTCCTCCTAAACCATTATCAAACTTTTTTTCTCAACTTAGTGAACTGTTAACCCTTGCCTGCTCCATGTCTTCTCCTGTTCTCCTGCTTGGTGACTTTAATATACATGTTGATGTTGTTTGCTCTTATGTCTGTGCATGCTCCTGTTAAAACTAGAATTGTTCCTTCTACTCACACTTCTCCCTGGTTTACCTCCGGCCTTCGTATCCTTAAGAACTCCGGGCGACGGCTTGAGCGTCTCTATAGGAAAACTGGCCTCACTGTTCATCACCAATCGTTTCTTGAACATCTCAAAAATTACAAATCTGCCTTACACCTAGCGCGCTCTAGTTTTGTCTCTGCCATGATCAGTAAAGCCAGTAACAGGCCAAAAGCACTATTCAACACAGTAAACAAACTTACCAAACCCCCAACTAATGATACTGTAGGTTCAGCTGAATTCTGCTGCTCCTTTCTAAATTATCTTCTGGACAAGACGGCTGCTGTCCACCAAGGCTTTTCAAACAACGCTATCAAGTTTAGCTTTGAGCCTAATCTCTCTGGTCATTCCCTGTCTTGCTTTTCTCTTACTAATCCACTTTCTGTCTCTGAGCTTATTTCAAAATCCAACTCTTCTACCTGTCGACTTGACCCAGCTCCTACTTCTCTCTTGAAACAGTGTCATTCTGTCATTTCTGCACCTATCTCTCATTTCATAAATGCTTCTCTTGTCACTGCTTCTTTTCCTCAGTCACTTAAAATCGCTGCAGTTACCCCAGTTCTCAAGAAACTCAATCTCGATCCTTCAGTTTTATCCAATTATCATCCTATTTCAAATTTACCATTTATTGCTAAATTATTGGAAACTACTGTAGCATCCCAGCTTCGGTCCTTCCTAGTAGCTAATAATTGCTTTGACCCATTTCAGTCCGGCTTCCGTCCACAACATAGTACTGAAACTGCCCTTGTAAAGGTAGTTAATGATTTATTACTCTCTTGCGACTCTATTACTCTCTTGCATTCATGCTTTTGTTTCATTCCGTCTCGATTACTGTAATGCCCTTTTCATTGGCTTGCCAGGTTCCTCTATTGCTAGATTACAGTATATACAAAACTCAGCCGCTCGTATTCTCACTCGCACTAAGCGTTCAGCCCACATCACCCCTATTCTAGCTGATCTGCACTGGCTACCAGTGGCCTATCGTATCAAGTTTAAAATTCTCCTGCTTACTTTCAAAGCTTTGAATGGTCTGGCTTCTCACTATCTTTGTAATCTGCTCCTCCCTTATTCTCCACCTCGTTCATTGCGGTCCTCTGATTCTCGCCGTCCCTCGGTACCGCCTCTCTTCCATGGGTGGCAGATCTTTCAGTGTTGTTGCCCCTAAATTATGGAACTCTCTACCAAGATCACTCTGCCTTGCCAATAGCCTGTCAGAATTCAAATCGATGCTCAAAACTCATTTGTTTTCAGAATGTTATCTTGTTTAGTTAACTTCTGTTTATTTTGTCTTATGTTGTATATTACTTTTTTTCCCCCCCCTGTATTACTGTTTGATGTTTTCCTCACCATTTCTGATGTTTATTGTAAAGTGTCCTTGAGCTCTGGAAAGGCGCTATATAAATAAAACTTATTATTAAAATGCAGTCATCATTTACTCACCATCATGTCCTTGCAAACCTGTATGAGCCTATTTTTCTCTGTGAAACAAAAGATATTTTGAAAAATGATTTGAATATTTAATCCATAAATCTGTGGGGTTGAGATTTTTATTTCTTAAAAAAAAAGCTTTTATCTTGACTTTATAAACTTTCCTTTTAAATTTTGTCAACTAACTTTAATAATAAATATTTACATATGAAAAACTGCATTTCATTAATTGAACTATCATTCATTTAGTCTGAGTTCTACAAATCACTCAGACACAAATTAAGGACTAAATGGTGGAATTGTGTGTTCATGCAACTGTATATCCAGTTCTATTACAGACTGTAGAAGTGAGCTATGGGACGGACACAAAACTCATAGAAGTACATTGTTCTGTATTTGTTTCAATAATGGAGAAGTTATAGCAGCAGCTATATTCTATGGAATGTACACATAATGAAAAAATTTCCTATTTAATGAAATTAAAATAATTAAAAAAAAAATAGATCAGATATGTTTTTGGGCAAGGAACTAGTTTTTGTAGAGGACTGTGATGCAAAAGGGTACAAGAACACATATCCAGGTCAAAGACAAGATAGTGTCTCAAAGGTCATGGCACATACAAGTCTTTCAATATTCAAAACCTGCGATAAATTTAAAAAAACATGGTAAGCCTCATATGGTGCACTGATTCTCAGAACATCGCTCTTCACTATTTGTTACTGTGTTGCAATATCTTGCCCAATTTAGATAAAACTTACATTTATATCTTGGGTACATTAGGCAATGTTAAAGATTCTATGTACAAAAGGTAAATAGTACATATAGAAAAATAAAAGCATTCTGCATTAGTACTACATATAGTGCCTATTGATTGCGAAATTCATTCATAAACAGAAGACTTTTTACACTGCTGTTCTAGCACATGGAAAGAAGGAATAACCATTTTCCCTCTTTGGGTTGTAATTTGCATAATTTCTCAAAATAAAAAAATAAAAATCTTTAATTCAATAATTAATTCATCATTTACTCAACCTCATATTGTCCCAGTCAAACTGAGAGACTTTCTTTCCCAGTCAGACTTTTTTTTTTTTTTGTGGGACACAAAAGAGAAAGTCATGCAGGTTTGCAACAACATGAAGGTGAATAACTGATGACTGAATTTTCGTTTTTCATTTTTTTTTAATCAATGCTAATCAGTCTGTCAGTCACAATGCTGGGCACTTTGCCCTCAATTAGCACCAAATCACATGGTAAACGAAGTGCCATTTTCATTGTACGAGCCATCCATAGAGCGGCGTGTGGAAACATACATTTCAGTAGTGGCCCGTGAGGACCGTCTCGCTGACATGTAGTTCTTCCCCAAGCACCAGATGTCCCGTAAGATCTTCCGGAAGTGGTTTCTGAAATTCACCCCAATGAAGGCGTACAGCAGGGGATTGAGACAAGCGTGCAGGTATGCCAAGCTTCTCGTTATGATCATGGTCAATCCGATGGACTCCTCAGTGCTGCATTCCTGCTCTTGAAATATGTTGATGGTATAAAACAACAGTGCTATATTATAAGGCATATGGCAGACCACAAACACAAGAACCACAGTGAGCACCACACGCACTGCCTTGTGTCTCTGAAAGTTCTTGGCCCTAAGGAGTGTGACAATGACGCTGGAGTAACAGAATCCCATGATCAGCAGTGGCAAGAAAAAACCCAACGCAACCTGAGAGCTGGGCACCGCAGTTTTCATCACACGTGCCGTTTCGTTTGACTGAAATTTAAAAAAGCACACATATGGCCCGTCTTCACTGTCAGTTATGTTCCAAATGCTGGATTCAGATGGGCCGGGTTGGTAACGCTCATAAAAGATGAAGGTGGGAAGGGATAAGAGCAATGCCGACAACCAGACGACTGCACAGACCAGGTGGCTGTAAAGCAGAGTGCTTGAACGCAGCCGGAAGGACCGGCGGGCCTGTACGATGGCAAGGTAGCGATCTCCGCTGATGCAAGCCAGGAGCAGCATGCCGCTGTAGAGGTTCACGCTGTAGATGCCACGCAGAAGCTTGCAAGACAAGTTCCCCATGGACCACCCATACTGCTCGCTGTAGATAATCAAAGGCAGTGCCACCACAAACAGGATGTCAGCGATGGCCACGTTCAGCAGATACACATCAGTCATGGACTTGGTCCGCTTGTAGAGAGCGTATGTCACGATCACGAGAGCATTGCCAATGAAACCAACAAAACAAATGACAGGGTGAACAAATAACTGGAGGAAGTTCTCAATCTTCACTTTGCGCTCCATTGAACACGGCTCCACCATTTCATCATACGCAGCTTGTAATAATATCTCAGAGTAGTTTTCATTGCTGTAATCATATTCCTCCATTTTCTCCCCGAGACTGCAAGGAAAGTCAAAAAAGAACAGGAACATAGGTCAAAAAACAATTTTATGGCAGAGCCCAGTTGGCTTACTGAAATCTAAAGTACAACTAGGTTTAAAATGTAAAACGTGTGTGTATGTAAAATTATATATAAAAAAAACAAAAACAAAGAAATGCATAATTTTTCCTAAAAATGCAGGAGTCAGGTACTGGTGCCATCATTTTGCAGCTGCTTTATAATATTCCATAAGAATCTGTGAGTGTGAGTTACAGGACAGATTAGGTTAAATCCAATAATTCACTCCACACCAGGAAAAAGCTCTCAGTGCAAATGTTGCTTTGTAGTTTGACATTTTACCTTTGCAGAAAGAGGAATTCTGCAGAAAATCAGGTCATGTACACAGCAAGAGATTCAATGCGTACAACCCATTTACTGGCCATTAGTCCTGAAGATGACGTTTGTCTAGCAAAGCTTTGCATTTCTCAACCAATTTACTACTTTCCATGCATTCATACGTTTTATAGCAAGCATCAAGTATGAAAAACTGGGAATTTGATAACGTCACACAGATTCAAGAAAACACAACAAATGGTAAAAAAAAAAAAAAAAAGAAAGAAAAAGAAAAAACTAAAAAGTGGTTACCATACATCCAAAAAATAATGAAATACAAAAAACAAACAAAAACATGTTGTTTTATAAAGGCTATATTAATTTAATAAGAACACAGAGTGTGGTTCGTGCCAACGGAGAAAAAAAGCAAATGGAAGTCAAGCATAAAAATATTTCCAGACAAGTTTTTACAGAGTTATTTCTTTTGTAAATGTCTTTACTAGTTATTGGCATATAGAAGAATTTTGCACATTCATTCATTGCTATGAAAAAAGGCGATGCTATTTATCTATCTCTCTCTCGTAAACTGTTACTCTATAAAATATATATATATTAGTTTTAGGGAAATATTTGCTCAAAACTAATATATATATAAACAAATATTACACACACACATACAGATATACACATATACATATATTTTAGTTTTGAGCAAATTTTTCCCTAAAGTGGACTAATATCAGTTTGCAAGAGTCTCACTTAAACACAGATCCTGAACACTAAAATCTTCAAATTTAAATATATACACACCAAGACTAACATAAATAATTTGTCTGCAAACTGGGTAATTAAATACATAGGTATTAACACAAACAGGCACTGACTTACATTTCCACTTAAAAAAATGACATGTGACTGAAGTGGAAAAAAGAAGCGACTTACCAGTATCAACACAAACAAGTCTAATGGAAAGCAGTGAGAGGTTTCTGTTCCTTCTGGTTTCTGATCAGGAAAGACAACTTGGGTAGGGCACAGCTGCGTAATAAGAATGACAATTGTGTGACCTGAGCAAAAGGCGGCACTTCACTGAGAGCTGTATAGGAACATGTAGGTGTGAGTGTGAGACCATCAAAGCTGCCTGACACACGCACACTGTCTAGATCATGGTTTCATGTAAAAGGTTGATGCTCCACCTCAAATAGAAATACCCAACCGAGCACTTTATGCATGGTTCAAAAAGCCTTGAAGACTAATTTCACTGTGACATCTGCTACATTTTCACTGCCATTAAAACTGTCACACAACTCAGTGACTCTGGTATTATTTTAAACAGAGAACTGACAAATTGCTATATCCTTTCATTTCTGTCCTTCCGGTTTTTTTAGATGGCAATAAAGAAAAACAGGAAGAGTCAACAGTCAGACTGTAATTAATTATTTATTGTCAACTAAGTCCATAAATACATAAAGTATAAAATAAGGAACTGACAGTTATGTCAAGCAACATCTTCCATGTAGTCGGCACCCAAACTTATCTGCGAGACGCTCACATCCTGAGTGGTTTCTTCAAGCTAGAAAAAAAAAAAAAAAGAGAGTGAGAGAAACCAAATAAAATGATGAGATTAGAGTCAGTATGATCCAAAATCACAGTCGAGGTTAAACCAAAGGTTATTATTTTTGCTATACTATGAGTGCTTCTGTCACTTCCTCTCATTGGGCCTCTTTAAGTACCCATATTTGCATGCCACTCTCACTTCTTGCCTTTTACACAATGCATTCTTATCCATGAGGCCACTCTATTGACATTTGTCCATCTTCACATAGGTTTATGAAAACTGGGGCCATAATTAAGTGACATTAAGAGTAACCGTATCAATGTTGCATTCATACAGGAGTCTAAATGTCAATCATTTCTTTACAAGTTTAATAATGGAACAATTTATCTGAAAATGATCAAGAAGCAGAGTCAGAGCAATGTCAACACAAGTAATGGCACGTTTTTGAAGAATACCTTATCGCTGATGTCAGGCCCCTCTACTGACACCTCCTCAATCTCCTCATCGATGCTCACTTCACTCTTTGAGTTCTCAGAGCGATGACTGAAGAGAAAAGAGAGAGAAGACAACACTTCATCAGGATTCAGACTGAGCAAAAATAAGATCTGAAACATCTGATGGGCACATTCTTTACCTGTTGAAGTCATCGTCATAGTCGAGATCTTCATCTGCAAAACATTTTTTTAAAAAGGAGAAATGAGGAATGTGATAGAGTTGTTTGATTTGATGGTTCAAGTCAAAAACAATGTATTATTGGGGAGTTCCTACCAAGCAAAGGGGATGCAGTTTTCTCATTTGGGACGGGAAACTCTTTTACACCTTTATCTTTAGAACTAGACGTACCTAAGACAACAATTATGGAGAAAAGATATTAATGTGTGTCAAATTTAAATCAATCTTTAGGTACCTCACGAGTTGATTCAATTTCGATCCAGAAAGCCACAATCCCACTCTGATGATTCATGATGTTTTCCTTTTTTTTTTTTTTAGAAACCTTTAGTGGGTTAAATTGTGCAAGGATTATGCATAAATGGCATACTAAAATGTCAACTCTGCCCACAAAGAAAAAAAAAAATAAATAGTACATATAACAGTATCCGAAGCAGCTCTCATTCTGTGTGACGGAAACTGTTCAGAATGGCCTAATTCATGTGCAAAAACTTGCATTCCCCTTAAATATTTAGTTCATAACTGAATGTAGTTTTTTCACGTTGTTCATGTTACATGTTTTTATTTAAAGTATTGTAAAATAAAGCTTATTCAGCCTTTTTTCTTCTGTGAAGCCATATTTTTTGTATGCACAGTGGATCTTTTGTGGTATACATAGGTTGCTACAACGAACCCATCATTTGGAGTTTTTTTTACATGCTTTTTATTAAATTTAGTGAAAGTTCATGTAAAATTTTGGATCGATCTAGAATCATCTGAGAAAGAATCTTGATTTCACAAATGGTTTGCTACCGTTTTTGTCAGATGAATGATCTTTCTGGCTGCTCTCAGAAGATCCTCCCGCACTCTTCAGCTGCGTGTCTACCGTGAATGCCTTTCCTAAACTGCTGCCCAAGCCTTCTCTCCTGGAAAACAGACAGCATGAGACTTTGTGAAGTGAGCTGACGGCCATATGAGAAGTGGAGGAATAGAGGAGTTATGGCAGGAGACAGACAGGAAATGGCCCAGCTCACCTGGGTTCAGAGTCAGGGCTGGGCCTGTTATCACAGTCAGAGAGCATGTCCTCTCCATCTCCCTCTTTATCACTGCCTATAGCAGACAGGCTGAGGCCAGACAGAGCAAGAGTATGTTCATCCACACATACACATAACACCAAGAAGAATGAGGTCAGGGGCATTGAGAGGGAAAGAGAGAGAAATACACAGAAAACATGCAGAGCAAATGCAGAGAAGGAAAGAAAGGAGAAGGATAAAAGTAAAAAAACAAACACACACACACACACACAATTGTGATCGTAGTTACTGCACCACTCCTGTACTTTTGGTATCAGTTGCTGGATTTTGTTTTTTTTGTTTTTACAGTATCAGGTAATGCCGTTAATGTTTGAACATTATGGTATATTAATGGCTACGTTCACACTAGTTGTGACTCAAATTGTTGTGTTCATACCAGGGACATCGCTAGATCTTGGCTGGGGAAATAATAGACGAGCATAATTCAAAATTATAATCATAACTGAAATTTATTTGGCAATATTAATAATGTCAACAAAAAGTGTAAATGATATAAGCAGCCATAAGTTGTCTCTGATATTTTTAGGATTCTTAATTTTTTGTTGATCCTTTTATTAGTTTCTAGCAACCCTAGCATTTACAGCTAAAATTGTGAAAAATAATGAAAACAATAAAAATAATGATAAAATTAAATAAATATTTATTTCATAGTAATGTTTCAATTTTGTTGATTTTAATGTAATTTTAATGTCTTTTTTGTTGATTATTTTATTACAGTTTCTAGCAACCCTAGAATCAACAGCAAAAAAAAAAAAAAAAAAAAAAAAGTGAAAAATAATGAAAACAGTAAAAAATAATGTTAAGTAATGAAACTAATGATAAACTAAAATATTTCATATTTTATATATACATAAAATAAATGAATTAGAAAATAATGAAAACAATAAAAATAATGATAATAATGAATACATACTTATTTCATAATAACATTTATACATAAGCACTGGATGGCATTTATATAGAGAGATACCCATGGTTCATTTGACATTTTTAGGAGTGGATCAAATATTGTCTGTACGAACAAAGTCAAGCCCTAGCTGTAATCAACACTTGTAATGAAAATGATGAAAGTAAATATGAAAAATGCTCATAACACTGAACAAATGTATCACAGTTAACAAGACATTATTTATTAAACGTGACATTATTTAATCCGTTTTCTAAAATGTGGTTGAGTCTTGAAAATTTAAGGGAGCCAGTTCAGTTACTGAATGTGACCTTTACTCTGGTTTATAGCCCTAGTGTGTATGAATGCAAAGGTATTGAACTGTAAACTGGACTGACAACAGTATTCTGCTGCTGTATGAACATGAACAGCCCCAATGGGGGTAAACGGCCTGATTTTGCACCCATGGGTTAAGATGGATGCAGTGGGCTTGAACGGCAGTGTGATCACTCCATGCACACTCACTCATTGAGGCTAGTGCCCCTCCTCATTTGGGATAAGGATCGCCCTGACAGGCTCCCTTCCCTCTGCCAGTGCTGACTTCTCACGAGGGGGAAAACACATACAGAGCACAGACATAGTTACAGAAAGAGGAGAGGAAGGAAAAAGAGAGTGGTAGGAACAAAAAGCAAAAGAGGGACAAGGTGCAACATACAACAAAGCTCCAAAATCTGCGTTTTATGTGTCATAGTCAAAATCATAGCAAAATGCGAATACACTCAGTAAACAGGAAGTACTTACTCTTTCTGACTATAGCTTTTTTCAGAATGCCTCTGTCCTGAATAAGGCTTATCTGCCGAAGTTAAACCACTGTTTTCACGTGCAGCATTAAGAGACAACAGTGAAAAGGAGAAGATACAGGTCAGAAAAATAAAAGCACTTCTCTGTATTTTATCTAAGAGCAGTTATTTGAGGCCTTTATTTATAACTCTGACTTGTGGGTACCTGTCATATTTAAACAGTAAAAAATGAACTACAGTTATGTGCTTCAAAAACATGAAGAACCCAGATCTATGCTTCTGAAATTACAATCAAAGGTGCCAGTGGTTTAGATGATTTCATTTTTATTTGCTCTTTTAATCTCAGTAGAACATGTGAGAACTGAAACACTCCTTCAAAGCTCTGAATGGAAATCTGCTCCCACAATGAAAGTCAAGCTAGGACTGTTATAAATGTGCTAAAACCGTCATTTTTATTTACAGCACTTACAAATTGCTTTTCTTTAACCTTTTGCTAAATGATTTTCTTTCTGGCATTTAAATGAAAAAACAACAAAAAACAATCCATTAAACAGTTCACACTTGGGAATATTTGTATAAACGTATATTTTGGTAGTATTTTACTACCAGTTGCATTTAACTAACATTTTAAACATTCAGTAAACACTGTCACTGTTAGTATTTTTTTTTGTGATTTAGGTAGTGATTTATATATTTACACTTTTGTTTTTTTAATTAAACTTTTTTTTTTTTTAATCTTTATTTTTTATTCCATCCATTTATTACTTTGTTGTATTTTTAAGAGATGTGCCTAGTCCTCAATGCCAACAGTTTGTCACTTGTCAAAAAAATGACTTCCTGTTACTTTTTCAGTATTAACAGTCCACAAGAGAAACCATATTTGATGATTTCTCCAAGTAAAGCTATCATTACCAGCCATAGGTCTTCTGAGGTTTAGGAAGAGGATCATCAAAGAACGAGTCTCCTTCGTCCTCATCCTCCAGTCCAAACTCCAGTGCTCTCCTCAGCGGGGTGGGAAGGTTTTTCCCATCACCCAATCCCTCCTCTAACCCTTCAGACACTTGAACAGACCCTCTGTTCATCAGAGACCCCAGTGGTTCACCAGGTCTTCTGTCTCCGGCCTATGGGAAAGTCACAATATTATCAACATACTCTAATACCATCACAAGGCCACCAACGAGAGATATCATCTGATGCAATCAACATGAACAATAAGCATTATCGGGTATGTTCATGTAAAGTTACTGCCTGTACGATTCAGCTTGGAACCAACAGCTGCCCACTATGTGTACTAAAGTGAGGTGCCATGATGAACAAGATACAAATCAAAGAAAAATAAGTTCCCTTTGACCCAAGTGGTTTTAAAACATGACACTCTCAAGTAAAATTTATCTGGGAATTCCTATGAGTAGATGATTAAAAGATTAAAAGTAAAGAACATCTGACCAAATTTACAAGAACAGTAGGTTGTTAAAAAGCCCATTTTGAAACTGGCCCACGTTAAGAAAAATACTGCGTCATTCAACCCACTCACAAATCGATCTATTACTTACAGGATGATTTTCAAAAGAAAGGTTTTACTTGAGATGAAATGTTTCAGAATAGTATACATATCCAAAAACAAGAGGTTAGACGATACATGCTGAATCTGGTTAATAAAAAGGTGTTAGTAATGCTGAGTTCACATTGCATGATTTCCAAAAATCACTGGATCATCGTTGTTTTCACACTCAGTTGCTGCTGTGTTCACACTGCATGATGGATCGGTGACAGGAGGTTACACAATGCATGACTTTACAATAGCCGACAACTCTGTCTGGTCCGCAAACTACGTTTCACAACCAAACGCACACGAGAAGTGATGAGGAAATAACACAAGATCATGCTGATATTGTGGTCTATAAGTCCTCCCCGAGATGACTTCGTTATTAACAACCTATTTCTGCTGGGAAAATTTTATATACACAAATCTAAGCACTAGAAAGTGAAACCAATGTTTTGTGCATTTTATAATGAGCTTGTTTCTTATACAAAAGCCCTCAAAGTGATGAAAAAGAAAAAATGCAATAAATATTTTGTCCTTTATAGAAGAATGTGATTTACAGGAAAAACCCCTAGCCCCTTATATATATATATATATATATATATATATATATATATATATATATATATATATATATATATATATATATATAAAACATTTCTTAGCTACATTTTTCTAATGCTAATATGTAGTGATATTGCCACATTGTTTGTACATGGCTAATTGCGTAAAGGGTTACTCCACCCCAAAATGAAAATTGTCATTAATAACTTACACCCATGTCGTTCCAAACCCGTAAAAGCTTCGTTTGTCTTCAGAACACAATTTAAGATATTTTGGATTAAAACCGGGAAGCTTTTAACTGTCCCATTGACTGCCAAGTAATGAACACTGTCAAGGCCCAGAAAAGTATGAAAAGCATCATCAAAATAGTCCATCTGGCATCAGTGGTTCAATCTGAATTTTATGAAGCGACGAGAATACTTTTCGTATGAAAAGAAAACAAAAATAACGACTTTATTCAACAATTTGTCTCCTCTGTGTCTCTCCGCGTCACCGTAGCACCATTTTGGAGAGTATCCGCTAGATGCAAACTGCGTTCGCTGTTCTGTGTCAGCCGCAACTCAAGGATACGTTTTCTACGTGTATTTACGCTTTGATTTGAACAAAAACAATGTATCCGTGTGGCGCGGCTGACACAGAACAGCGTACACAGTTTGCGTCCAGCAACACTGCTCACTGGCTGTAGGTCATGGCCGATGTATGTTTCAGTCAGAACTCATTTCTCACAGCAGGATTTTGAATCGCCGACAGCTCCAGATATTTAGCACGCCAAATATTTCACGGGCGTTGGTAACACATCGGCGATTCTCTCAGATCACGTCTTCAGTAATTCACACTGCGTGACTGTCACTCACATGAACGAGCACCGATTCGCCATTTGTCGGCGATTTCGCAAAACCTGTCGGCGAGTGAAAATCAGGGCTAAAATCGTACAGTGTGAACTCGGCATAAGTGCTAATTCATTTATTTTCACAAAAGTATTGGGTGATTAGCAGAAGCCTGGTCAGTATCTTTGCTCTAAGTCATTTTGAAAAGACTGATCTCATCTGTATTGTGTATTAGCTTAAATCTGCTCTGCAATAGCCAGTTTACTATATCAAGTGCTAAGATAGTTCCAATTCAACCATGGGCTAAGTTTAGCAACGTTACATATACAAGCGATTTTTGCATCTCCATCTTGAAGACAAAGCAGTAATTTTGTCTCGAGACATGAACTTCCACTTGCACGTGTGATAACAGTAACGGGAAGGAGCACAAACCTAATAACAGCCAAATGTGTATAGACACTACCCATTTATAAATCATTTACGAGATATAAAGGAAGCCACATGGTTGAGCTGATCAAAAGCTCCTGTATCAGAGCTGACGCACGTGTGCTTTACCTTTGGTTCAGCCTTTTCTTCCTGCGCTGAACTGTGCTTAACAAATCCTTTATACCTGGGTATCTGAGCACCAGAATACAGCCATCAGCTTCCCTTTTACAACAATGACACGCTACCCTCACTAAATCGTACACGGATATGGATGGAGTAAACAAAATAAAAACATATGCAAAACAAAGAGAGGAACTGCTGTAGAAATACAAACACAAAAACAACTACTGCATGCAACAAAAATGCATGCAAAATATGATCTGACACATGAAGTAATGTCTATTATGTAGAAAACAAATAAGATGAATAAATTTAATGTAATTTTGAAAAACATGGGAATATGGAATTACTTTAAGAATTAATTAATTGTTTTGTTCATTTAGAGCTATAATAAAAATTTGAATTCTTAAAGAAAATCTATATATAAGCATCTTCATCTAAAATAATCATTTGGTTGTAAAAGAATTCCCATAAATTTAAAATGATTACATGTTTGAAATTCCCACTGGTATGGTATGTGGAATAAATATAGCGAATGACTGTCAAATAATTCATAAATGTATTTCTTATAAATAAATGATGAACTTTTCTTATAAATTTTATGAGGGCATAGGTATGTGCATAATATAAGCAGCTAAATTTTAAACAGTCATTTTGTAGTGGGACAATACATCCTGTGCAGGTCATAGGAACCTATTGCCTACACTTTGGTAAAACCCCTTTCCCCTTTGTGAGTCAAAATACAATGACTACATGAAATTACTACTGTGTATCATTCACCATCTAAGATATAACCCACGATATAAGATATGCTGATAAATCAAACACAGGAAACACAGCTACCAAAAACTACACCACGCATCTTCTATTCATAAAAACTAATGATGTTCTGGGGTTCAATTTAAGGAGCTGGATGAAATGAAATTAGAATGGATGAAACTTGTGCATTCTATAAAACATACATTTTTTAGTAACATATTGCAGGTTTTGCATGTAAACAGGCCAACAAAAGCCAGGCCAACAAAAGCCCCCCCCCATATACAGATAAATGAAATACATAATATTAGACATGACAAAAAGTAACTCATATCTGATACACAAAAAAGATCAGAGATTATAATCTTGACAGAAGGTGAGAGGAAAGTGTGTGAGAGAAAGATAAGCAGAGACAGAGAAACAAATAAAGAAAGACAGGAAGTCAGTTTACCTTGCTGGCGGAAGACGAAATGATTTTATCTTCAGTAATTTTACTTGAGTAAAGTGCATCGCTACTGTCACTGGTAACCTGTAAACGATATTACAGGCCTCGTTACTGAAATCACAAAGGAGTGCTAAAAAAAAAAAAAATCAGAATGTGTTCAAGGTTGCTCACCACACTGCGACACTGAATGAAAAAGCATTTGTACATTCCTAGGAAGTCCTGAAAGTCTACAGCTATGTAGAATTAAGAGAGAAAGAAAGAAGTGGAAGACAAAATTTTATTAGCAACTACTGCAGTTTATTTGTCAATGAATGACAAGTTTACCAGACACATACAATTTGCACCCCTAAAATGATGAAAAACTAAACAAGATCACAAAGACTTACTATTGCTTGTGTCCTTGCCTCTGGCTCTGAATTCCTCAGTGATGTAACTGTCCAGCATGTTTCTTTTTGTTTGCAGACCAAAAAAACAACAAAAAAAACAACAACAACATTAATGAAATATGCAGCCATTCACAGTAACTGCAACCAAAATGGCTAAAACTACAGTGCATTAAGTACAATCAACTGATCTTTAATAATGATCTTTTGTTAAGAGACCTTTATTCTGATTTGTGTGCAAAAATACACTGTTCCCAAATCATGAGAAAGACCATGACCACAACCAGAAATGATTATAGAAGAGCAAACCAACAATGTGGGAAGATGCAAACACTTTCAATCATTACATAAATGAGGGTTTCAGTACCAGTAAACTCAGACATTTCCTAGATTTCGTGGCATTCAAAGTCCACAATGCTGAAACAAACCTGCTGAACTGGGGAAAAAGATCAGCGAAAATGCCAATAACGGCTTCTCTGTTGATCTCACCACTTCTGTTCTGTAAAGTCAAATCACAAGATATAAATTACTCACAAATGTTTTTTTATATTTAACTAATCATTTGGTTATTAATTACCAATTTATTATTAGATAATTCTAATGATTTATGACCAAAATAATAATACAATTGATAAGAAAATAACTAATTAATATTAATTTCAAAATAGCAGTATTTTAATATTTACAATTATATATTATATGGTATATTGCATTAATTATTATTTAATTAGTAATAAAAAAGGGGAAAAAAACAAAACAAAAAAAACCCAAAAAAAAACAAAGTTACCTTGTCATGACTGTCAAATTTTTTGCGGGCATCAGCAATTTGACGGGGCAACAATTCCTAAAACCCATTCACAAATATTACTACAATAATTGCAGATTACATTCAGAATAAAATCATTATACAAGTCCTTTATTATTTAAAATATCTTGATTAATTTAATATTTAAAATATAAAATATTACACTTTATTTTATTATACAAATCACATTTGAGACACGTGTGCTCAGCTCGTGCACTTACAAACAAGACAGGATATCATAATGTACAACAATGAAACTTCAGCATTTGAAGTCTCATCTGACATGACAGCAGACATGCAGAGCTACAGGCTTGATTAAACAAATGCACGTAAGGTGCCCACAATACAAGACAAAATGTCTAGAAGTAGGACAAGCTTGTTTTGCACAAGTATCTTAACAGGAAAACCTTTTTTGCAGCACCACTTAAAGATGTTCATTTACATCATCCTTCCCTTGTGTGACCTGAATAATTCGCCTGGGGTTTATGATGTGTGGGTAAACTGGTGATACTAATCAACCCGAGATGTGCTCTCCAACCACAAGTGAAATAAGTGGGTTAGCACTATTACTAGTCTGTGACTGGATCTGTTCCTGAGAGTGCATCAACCCTACCAGTGCTTACTGTATGTGTGGGTGCAAAAACAGGTTACAGAGATAGCTAGACAGATAACATGGACTGAGCCTGAGCCAGCCAACGGTGGTGGTAAAGTACCTTGGGAAAAGTTCTCTCAATCAGCCGATCTCCCTGAGAAAAGAAAAACAAGAGTCATACTGTCTGAAAGACGTGAATTCATTTGATTGGCTAAAATGCAGAGCATCAAAGATCACCTCTGTGAAAACGGAGGTCTTGTCCTTATGCCGGCCCCTCTTCACCAACTCTAGCAGGAGAGGGGTGTTTTTATTCACCTCCGTTTCCGATATGCCAAGCTCTTTAGACAGAGTTTCACGACTGTCAAGCCCATTGAGCTGAATAACACAAAGTAGGGTATGTTAGGGTATGTTAGTTCAGATGAAAGAGGTCACAGAGGACAAAGCATAGCACATTCAAATCAATCAAAGAAAAAAAAATTTCACACGAATTTCTGAATGACAGCTTCAAACTGTGTATCACTTACGGCATTGTATATTATATAACATTGACATACCGTACTAATTTCAGGTTGAAACACCGCTAGGGTAAAGTCTAAACTGAAGACTTGCAGGAAGTCAGTTATAAGACCTGCGACTAAGCGACCTGCAAGAAGAGCAAGACATGCTGAAAATGCATAATTTTCCAAAGCCAACATTTAGAAACGCAAGCAAAACATCAGCTCAAAAACACATTTCACAGAAAATCACATAGTGTATGATGGGCACAGAGTTTTTAGTTTCAGACTATGCTTCCATCCAGTCAGAGAATATTTAACATGTTTTACATTTTGAGCTGATTTTAGAACACATACTGTAATTTCTCATGCACCTCCCATCAAAGAGGCGCATGTGTCTTAGAGGTCGACCAATTGATCGGCTGGCCGATTAATCGGCCGATTTTTGGTATTTTTTAATTAATCGGCATCGGCCGATTGTGCTATAAATTAGGCCGATTTATAAGCAGGCACATGTGCGGGCAGCTGTACCAGAAAATTTCACACACAGCTTCAGATAATGATGGAAGGGCAAAAGAGACCGTTTCGAAAGTGTAATTATGTTTTATCCTACTAGAATTGATGCAGATCATGCTTATCATATTCATAAGTGCAACAAGTCATTTGCATGTGAAAGTAGAAACAATTCAGACGAAACTTCGGGGCTGGCTACAACGTGCATGTTATCTTTCCTCATTAAATGTGTGTGTGGGTCCGACAATAGCCTCCAAGATGTCATCGCTCGTGGCCAGTGCACTCTTAAGCAGTTATGAGCAGCAGGCTGTGTAATACGTGTGAACTCTTTTATTTTTGTTATCACTTAGATTATGACCATTTGACTTATAGCAGTTTCTTAAATATTGAGTTATTTGTGGCGGCTGGTCACAATATCAAAACTGACAGCCACAAAAAGATTTTCCAAAAGGCTTATACTTCGTTGAATAAACTGAGCACTGCACGTTTCAAAATTAAAATGCAGCGAAGTTGTTTTTATATGAATGTATCTTTGAAAAGAACCGACCGGCTTCAGAAAAGCTTCGATGTTATTTTCTTTTCATCTTTGCTGTAATGCCTGATAAAGTAGAATTTGTGAGTGCAGCACTTATTTGATTACAGCCGTTACCGGGGAAACCGCTATATATCTCCTGCTCCAACAGCGCCTCCTGCTGGCAGAGAATGAATTTACATTTGCAAATCTGTGGGAAACACTGGTGTCTGTCAGCAAACATAAACAAAAAGCATGCTTCAGAACTGTTTTGCTAAGGTGCTTAAGCTTTGAGCCATGTATTATTACTATGAATTAGGCTAATCACTACTACTACTATTACTATCTTGTACCTTGCAATAAACATTTACTCAAACTCTCTTTTATGAGATGAAGGGGAAAAAAAAAATTAATAATATTATTATTTATATATATATATATTTATTAGGGGTGCAACGGTACGCGTATCGTGTACCGAACGGTTCACGGGCAAGTTCCAAATGGAAGTGATCATCCTTATCCCCTTGGATTGGGGACTTTGGAGTGAGCAGAACGGCGTCGTCGCTATTTAGTCGCTTTTTGGAACCGACTTGGTGAAGGGAGCGATCTAATTTCATCATTATCTTCAGCTGGGATGTTCCCGTGATAACGCTTGAGCATGTTGTCCAAGTCAGCAGATGTCGCTGTTTTAATGTCATAAACGTCTTTTTATTGTTGTTAGCATAACTGTTGAAAAATAAACCTGCATTTTATATTTAAAACGTTTTTAAAATATGCTATATATGCTATATAAAATATGCTTTTTTTTTTTTAATGCCATTGTCCATCAGCGAATCTGCTGACGGACACTGTTCTGCGTTGTCACGGGAACATCCCAGCTGAAGATAATGAGGAAATTAGATCGCTCCCCTTCTACCAATCGCTGTCCCAAACGACTAAATAGTCTACATGACGTGTCTATGGCTCACTCCAAAGTCCCCAATCCAAGGGGATAAGGATGATCACTTCCATTTGGAACTTGCCCGCAACCGTCATGGTACACGATGCCATTCATTGTATATATATATATCCTATATATATATATGCCTATATATATATATATATATATATATATATATATATATATATCAGCCAAAAAGAATCAGTATCATATATCGGCCATCGGCTGCCCTGATTTCTAAATATTGGCATCGGCCAGAGAAAAACCCATTTTGGTCAACCTCTAAAACCTTGAGTTTGTCATGTTCAGCACATCCTGAAGCATCATTTAGTGTGTGATGTCTAGTTTCTCTCTATAACCATATAGACTTTTTAGATTTTTTGGCAAATGCATGATGCCTGGTGTTTTAAAATCTGTCCAGATTTTAAAAAGCGTGTAGTGTATTACAACCTGTTACAACCCAAG
The DNA here is from genome assembly GCA_021397915.2 of Tor tambroides. Classification (NCBI taxonomy): domain Eukaryota; kingdom Metazoa; phylum Chordata; class Actinopteri; order Cypriniformes; family Cyprinidae; genus Tor; species Tor tambroides. Next base: position 2,541 of record JAFVLL020042340.1, on the reverse strand, counting down.
TCATCATTACATCAAAACAAGACAGAAAAAACTAACAACGAAAGGCCTTTTTATGGAATTCACACTTACCATCCTTTGTGTTGAGGGACTTTTTGAGGTTTTCATTCACAAGAGGTGTTTTATTCTATTCAAAAGAGTTGACATCTATATGACACACTGAATCTTGCACAAGTAAAATAATGCTCATGCAAAAACATAGTTAACATAACAGCATTTAATCAGCAAAATATACAATTTATGATGAATTAAAAAAAATATATATTAAAACTATTTATAATTACTTCAACTTTGTCCTGCTCTTCTAAGGCAAGAAAAACAGCCGCCCGTAGCTCTGCCTGTAACCCAAAAAAAGAGACCTATCATCATTTCATTTATTCAGACATATTTCATATTATGTCAGCACCTAACAGAACAGCTCAAAACTCAGATATGTTACTGAAGTTGAAGTCAACAAAAAACACTTTTATGTACAAATACGGCATAACTGCAGTTATAAAAACTACAGCTGCTTAAAGGCATCATATTACAGGTTAAACCAGATTACTTGTGGCCTGATCATTTTAGATGACTTCCTTAATACCTGTGGTGAGTCCAACACCTTACCAAAATAATAAACCAAGACTTTGCAGCCTTGTTGGTTAACTAGAAAACATGCTTTGTTTCATTACAGCCAAGATAAACAAAAACACTGTAGGTCTTATCTTTAGTGGTATGAGGGAAAACAGGTTATATAAGAGAGCAGTGTCATAACTCAGTGTTGTCACACCAGTGGCTGTTATCCATTTGTTGCCCATAACAACTTTAGCATCACTATGCTATGCTAACAAACATTGCGCTTGGAATATAAAATATGTCCCATATGAGACAGAGATTATTTCAGCCTCATAAAGACTTAAAACGTGTTTCAAAACAGACAGGAAAATACCTTAATTTTATTCAAAACACCGCTGTTTTCCAAGTTTTGGATCAGTAGATCTCTGAGTTCCGTGTCCTCCTCCGTCGCAGACATCTTCAGTTTGTGTCATGTGACTATAGGCTGGAAACCTGCGCACCCTGGCGGCTGTCCACGGCATTACATATGGGTTCTTCCTCTTCTTCTTGTAAAATTTTATGGCGGTTGACAAACCAACTTGTGGTGTATTACCGCCACCAACTGGACTGGAGCCATATGGGTTCATTATGGAGCGATGCTTGTGCTACTACACTACAGTATGTTCCAAGTATGTTCCAACAACCGATTTGTCTGCTCTGATTCGGCAGTTAGTCCCTCTTGCTATTAGGACAAATGGGAATCCTAACAGATAGCTCTCTGCAGGTAGGCCTATTAAACCTCGAGCTCGCCTTAGCTCATGAATATTAAAAAGGTCATTGTCAAGATGCATGATGATTGTCCTGCGGGGTCTCGATACGTTTAATATTCATGAGTCAAACCTTCCACGTAGATATAAAATACTTCCAAGTAGAAATAACTGTAGCTAGTTTTTAATTGTTCATGTCAAACGTTTTCAGTGACTACTTCCATTTTTTTCTCCATGACAAAAAGTCACCAGTTTGACTTAAAAAGATCTGTATTTCTGAAAAAGCACATTTCAAAAATATAAAATACAAAGTATGTCTTTGTATTTTAGTATAAGAGGGGAAAATTACATATTTGGGTCATTCCTGTTATGTGGGAGGTCCTGATTTTATTGTAACCATGGTTTTTTGGCGTATTGATTACCATTTGTATAACCACAGTTTTACTACAAATACCATGGTTAAACTATGGTTAGTGTAGCAAAATCATGGTTAATTTGTGGTTACCATGGTTTAACTATAGTAACCATGTTTTTTTTGGTTTAATTTGTATAAAGCCATGGTTAATTTTTGTACAGGTACCTTCTACTCTTCTATATGCTAGTGTTGTAATTTGTCATTTCTATTTCTATAAAATCTCCATGAATGGTATGCCAGACTATCAATGACTATTAATTATATCTAGACTGTATACACAGTGGTAAGAGAATTAACAAGATATATAACTGGTTTAGTATCATCATGATGGCAAAAGGCCTGTTTTGTCATTAAGGGCTATTCAAAAGCATTTGAGTATTCTGACAAAATAAACACATTTCCAAGCATCATAAAAATCTTTAGTATTTGATTATTGTATTGTTTTGCCAGCAGAACATATAATTTCTGCAGGGCTATTTTGTAATGGACTGTAATGACTAATTTTTCTACCTCTGCTGCCTTTGACGCATGATCAGTGACATGACATGAACGCCCATGAGCAAATATGATGGTCACATACTGTACTTCCAGGCAACTGCCACTGAGATGAATGTATATATATATATATATATATATATTTTTTTTTTACTCCGGGTATCATAGACCTCCTTGATGCAGATCAGATAATGATGTAACATAATTCAAAAAAGTCATTGCAAAAATATTTTGAATAAAAGGGACATGTAATGTGGCAACACAAGTTTTATTGAGTAAGAGATGTCAACACCAGCATGATAAAAATTGTACAAATTTCACAATTTCAAAATG